>CM019148.1:311329269-311580973 GCA_009733165.1 Naja naja
TTCTATTTCGATGGCTTCCAAACTATCCAACCTACTCCAAGACCCCGCCACAAACCTCTAAACACAGACCCCACCACCTATCTAGAAGAAAACCACCAAATCCAAAAATAAAAGCCTCCCCATCAGTGAAGAGATCCAACAAAGAATCATCCCCAGAGAAAAATCATCTAGATGCCCTAAGCTCAATGGCCTCCCCAAGATACACACAAGAAGGAACACCACTCAGACCCATAGTCAGCTCCATAGGCTCACCTCTACAGAACCCCAAATTTCGCCAAACAACTCCAGCCCCACACAGAATCCATCACCTCACACGCAAAATTCTTTCCACTTCATAGAAACAATAAAGAAACAAAACCTACAACCTAGTGACCTACTTGTGAGCTTCGATGTCATATCCTCTTCACTCAAGTACCTATTAAAGAAGCCTTGACAGCTATCCAAAACAAATACAACCCCTAAGCACATCCTAGATCTGACCAACCATTGCCTTTCCAACACGCATTTCATCCACAATGGACAAAGATATAAACAGATAGAAGGAGCACCTATGGGATCACCCTCTCACCCGTCATCACTAACCTATACATGGAACATTTTGAAACCAATGCTCTAGACAAATCAATAAAAGCCAAACTCTGGCTTAGATATGTAGATGACACTTTCGTAATTTGGCCACATGGGGAAAAAAAACTGGACAACTTCCTCACACATCTCAACAGCCTACACCCCAAAATACAATTTACCATGGAAACAGAAACCAACAACCAACTTCCGTCCTGGACGCCCTAATTTACAAAAACCCAACGGCTCCCTAGGACAGACCATCTACCAGAAAAAGACACATACTAACTGCTACTTAAATGCACAATCCCATCACCACCCTGCACAGATCAACTCCGTAGCCAAGATGTAGCCATCTCCAGAACCAAACGCCTAGCTGACAAAGACCACTTGAGAACAGAATTACACACCCTCACTAACGTATTAATGTCCAATGGATTCCAAAGAAGCACAATCACCAACCTAATCCTAAGGGAGATTCCCCAAAACCAAGACACAGAACAGGACAATGGCATCGCCCTCCTCCTTACATCAAAGGCACCACAGATAAAATCAGCAAAATTCTCCACAAACACAATATCAGGACAGCCTTTGGCACTGACCAAAAATAGCCAACATCTTAAGAAACCCCAAAGACAAGATCCAGCTAGAAAACCAAGGAGTTTATAAAATACCGTGCAAAATTTGCCCAGCCACATACATTGGACAAACCAACAGGAGAATAAATGCATGCATCGCAGAACACAAGAACGCAGTCAGAAAAGAAGAAAAACTTCCTCCCTTTTCCAGCACCTTAAAGCCACAGGACATGAAATTGATTTTGAGGGATCCAAACTTATCTCCAATACTGAACTCTTCAACAAGAGAATAATTAGGGAAGCCATCGAAATAGAGAAACACCCCCATAACATGAATAAATGGGATGATACTTCCCACCTGCCAGACATCTGGAAACTAGCCCTAATCAACAAACGAGTCCCAGCCACAAAACCAACACCGGACCCAAAATAACACATGATGCCACCACCAATCTCCTTCACCAGACTCAAACCCAAGCCCACGCCACAGATGAAAGGCAACCACCATCCAGAAACCAGACCATGGCTGCAACACCAGCTGCTACACCCCCTCACCCCAAACTAAGCAAACTGACACACGCTATAAACACATAGCCAGACCTCAAACTCGAGCCAAACCAAGGCCCGAATGTTACATCGCAGCCTTCCACCCAGGACACTACATCACAGAACTCAGGAGATTACAACACAAAACATCAGGAGGTTGCAACACAGACAACGACCCAGGAGATTACAGCACCACACCCAGGATGTCACAACAATAGAACTCAGAAGGTCATCACACAGCCCATTACCCAGGTTGTTACAACACAAAAGGCTGAGAGACACACAGCCAGTACCTCAGCCACACAGGGTCTCAGGAAAAGCCATCCAATCTGCATACATCAACTCCATCAACCAATCAAGAAGTAACAACACAGCCAACTCTAGAGTTTAAAAGGGGAAAACAGCCACAATCACACACTTCTCCCAGGAGAACGAAGCTGAAGACACCAGCCTGAAGATGACGGATGAGATTTCGTCGAAACGTTGCCAAGATATTCTCAATCTTACACGGGACAAGACCCGAATACACCAAGACCTACATATATATGTGTGTGTGTGTGTGTGTGTGTGTGTGTGTTTCTGAAGTTGACCTTCTTGCTATAATTACAATTATTCTCTGATTACTTTATGTTCATTCTGAGTAAATGAGCAACTCACAATAGTTTGTGTTTAGTGACAGCGGATAATACTTGCTCAGAATATAATTTCAGCAGTATTTAACAATTATCACAAGTTGCATGATGCAGCATATAATCAGAACAAGAAAATGAAATGGAAGGAATTCAAAGAAATTTAAACATGGCAAGAGTTTCCAAAATCTTAAATGCGTAAAAGAGGCAGGTTAATAGGCAGGTCAAGGGTGGAGGGAGAGATAAAAAGAAGGGAAGGGTGTGGGAGGGAAATCAAGGGTGAGTGATTTTAGATCTTGGTCCCAAGGCAAATGCATGTATTGTGCTAACATTAACAGAATAACTTAGGTGAAACAACTGGCAACTTTTTTTCCTTGTGACTCTTACATTCATTTCTTCACTCCTGACCTTTCAACTATTCTACAATCCCATTTATCTCTTGTTGCCACTTTGACATTTCTTGCTATTGTCTCAAACAAAAAATAGCAAAAGCACAGTTCCTCCTGTTGAATATATTGTACATTCCCAAGGTTGCCCTTCCATTTTGTATTATAGTACACTGAAGGTTTTCTATATGTATAATTATTATTTCATTTGGAGTTAGTCTTCACAATATTTTTATCTTAGTGAACATCATGTAGGACCAAATATAATACCAGTTTTAAATTAGGAGACCTCAAGACTGGTATCCTGTATTCTGCACATCATATTTTTCACTCCCATAATACTATAAATATCTATTCCTTAATATAAAATAAATATATATTAACATCTTATTTTTTGTACTATGGTATGCAGAAGATCTAGAGGCAACTCTTAATATGGATATGGAGTAACAACCTATAACTTCCCTTTCCTTGTTTATATAGAAGTACCATATAAATGTTGTTATATTACATTCCCTTCCAGGCTTCCTCATTGGCCTGATATCCGGTTGATATCATGGTGAAAATGGCTGGAAAATAGCAGAGCTCTGCCGGACTCCATGAAATGCAGCCAGCAACTGCTTGCTGGGAGACCCTATGGGATTATGCCACCCTGGATGGTAGTGACGAAAGGAGAGGTGCTTCATTGATCACGAGGAAACCGCAATTTCCTCGCTCATCCAAAGAAAGCTCTCCTGATTGGCAGCAGAGACAACAGTCATTTTTTTGGTCTGTCACAAGCTGGGACAACAGAGACACTAAGATTTTGTGCTGGAGTGGTATGTGGACAGAGCAATGAAACTGGGTGAGATAATTTCCAACTGTTACCTTAGAAGACTAACCTAAATAAAAAGTTCCAAAAAATAATATCCAAATCTTAAGAAAGTGACGATTGGATTTAGGGAGAAACTTTAAAGATTAAAAATTAAACAGGAAGATCAAAGATTAAAGACATAGAAGTAAAAGAAAAACCTAAAGGATGATGTAAAATATAGAAAGCCTGGAAAAGCTGAATAATATTGTGAAAAATATTATTGCTTTTTCTGAAATTTAATCTCTAACCCCCCTGGTTGGGTGCAAATCAGCTGTTTTTAATTTTCTGCACTCTGTTGAATGCTGGATTTGGGAGATGGGGAGCCATCTAATGGAGGAAGAACATTACCATAATGTGTAAAATCCAAAGGAAAGTGAAAAGAGAGAAAGTGAACAATGTCTGGAAAGCCTTAGTAGGTGATTTGGATCCTGAGAAATATCCACTGAGCTTTTTGAAGATTTATAAGGCAAATTAAATTAAACATTAAAACTTTATTGGAACTGTACATTGAAAAGCAGAAAAAAGGAGAAGAAGAAAAGATAAATAAGACTTTAAAATCTGGACAATTAGGAAGGGGTAAATTGGAAATTATAAAGACTGAAAAGAACAAATTTATAGCATTTAAAGATCAGAAATTTAGGGGACTTGGAGGAACAATTTTAGCATTGACTAATTTTTATTAACAATTTATTTTCTTTTTTTAGTTTCTAGATATTGGGATACTGGAATATTAGAGGTATATTAATTGGTTACAAAATGAGTCAGCAGGAAATAATAAAATTCTATGAATATATGTTAGAAATGATGACAAAGAATTATAAGAAGTTGATGGGAATATTTAAAGATAAAGATGTGAAAATTGAAGGCTCTCAACAAATGGTGGGAAAAGACAAATATAACACACAAAAGACAGCTGAGAAATTAGGAGCGATAGAGGAGGCAAAGCAAAATAAACTACAAGAAAGTAAAAATAAATTGAAAGCAGATAAAAACACTGAAAAGATAGTAATAATACTAAAAATCAAATAATCTCCTAAAAGCCTACAACAGAATAGAGGGGAAAAGGGTGATTCTTCAAAAATAATGGAAGGGTTATGGATGGATATTCAAAAGATGCAGCAGAAGGAGATAAAAGGCAAGGTATAAGGAACAATTAATTTGTGCAAAAATGCTAGTAAGACATATAGGATTCCAAAAGAAAAACATAAAAGAATCACCCAAAATAAATAAATGATGAAATTCTAAAAAGACTGAGAGATGATGGATAGAGAGACAATATCTTGCAATATAGTAACTATATTGAAAACCAATAGAAATAAATGGAAAGTTTAAATTGGGGCAATGGTAGCACATATATAGATATATAATAGAATTTATGATAACCATAAATATATTAAGATTAGGAGGTGATAGATTAGGACTAGGTATATCAAAATTTATAATTATGATTAACAAGATACAAAAAAAACCCATTGGAAAATACAGTTTTCAAGAACTATAAATTCAGGGGATTTAGAGATATAATTTTGGGATTGATTAAATCTTATTGATAACTGGTTTTATTGAAGTTTATAGAAAATTGAGATATTGAGATATTGAAAATGTGGTGGAATACTGAGTGATACCTATAATATTAAAATATTAGTGACTTAATAGGGGTTAATGCTGTATGAAGAAATGTTATTGATGTTTATATATTTGGAGGAAGTGATAAAAAATCATAATGAGAGAATAGTATTGTTTAAAGTTAATGAGGTAAATATAGAAAAACCCCAACAAATGGGAAAAATAAAGAAATAAGTATAAATTTGGAAAATAATATAATATATATTGATATATAAAAGAATATATTATAATTATAATGAGCACATTCAGGTCAGAAGTGGAAGATTTAAAATTTTGTATGTAATTGTATTATTACTGTGAGCACTGTGTGAAAAATATGTTAATCCAGTCATTGCACTGACCACAAAAATGCTTGTTGTTAAAGGAAAAACTAAACATTAAACACAGTGAAATAGAGAAAGGGTTTGCTTTCAGGAAGATATGGGGCTGGGAAAAGCTTGATGTCCCATGATTGGAAATTGGATGGCAGTTGATTATATAACATTATGATTATAGGTACAGTTGAAATTCAGAAGAAAAAAAACCTGGGAAAAGATAGTGTTGAGTTCTCTTTTTTACTCTATTCAAGAAAATTACATGTTTATTATTTATTATTTATTTATTTATTGAATTTCTAAGCCGCCCCATCTCCCCAAGGACTCGGAGTGGCATACAGTAAAACAATATAAATATACAATCAAAAGAAGTTCAAATCTCATAGAAACCCAAAATATAATTAAAACATTAAAACAATTCTAAAAATTCCCCACATAGTCCATCCAACATTGATATATTGTATCAATAAAATTATCAGAGAATGAGTGTGACATGAGGACATCTTTAATTTTACAACTTTTTGTTTGTATGTCAATAGAGACAGCAGTAGGACCTATAATGATAGAAATAAATACGTGTGCATGCATGTATCCCTTCTCACTTCTATGGGAGGTATGGTATCTCAGGTCTTTTACCAGAATTCTGGAAGTTTCAGAGTTCTGCACAGTACTTTAGCTGTTCCTAGCACTGTACTCTTCTGGATAGACAATTCTAATGCTGTTCCTGGAGTCTGTTGGAGTCACTCTCCAAGATTAGTAGTCAAAACCTCAAGTGCTCCTACCACCACTGGGACCCCTTTGACCTTTACTTTCCTCATCCTCTCTAATTCCTCCTTCAGGCCCTGGTACTTCTCCAATTTCTCATATTAGTTCTTTCTGATGTTTCTGTCACACTTGGCACCATCACTGTCTTCTAGTCCTTGTTTACTATCATTGTATCAAGTTGATTGACCAGTATATGCCTGTCTGTCTGGATTTGGAAGTCCCACAGGATCTTAGCTATCTATATGATTCTCCATGACCTTCTGTGGAATCACCCTTTGTATTGGGAGGGGAAAACACCTACCCTGCTGTTCACTGTATGCTATTCCTGCCTGCATGTTATACTCTTGTCACTATGTGCCAGATTGTCTGTGAGACCTCTCTGTACAGACTGCCCCTTGGGTCATGTCTCATGTGGCATATCTCCTTCTTCTATGGATCTAGTGCTTGGAATATATATTCTTATTTTTTTAACATTTGCTTTTTCACTCATTGTTCAATTAGTTGAATTTAAATATATTTCAAACATTAATAAGGTCATTTTGGAAATACTAGAGGAAGTTTAATTTGTAAATTAATAAATGAAAGTTCATTACCAGACAGAATGACACATTTAGCACTTCAAAATTTCATTCGCTAGTTAGCTAAAACCAGCAAAAGACGTCCTTAATTGTGTGATGCTTTTATAATGCTGGCTCTAAGTAAAAGTGGGCTCCTGCAAATTTGCTAGCTAAAGAACTGGGCAATAAATGTTATGAAACTCAAGAACTATTTCCCTATTGCTGTCTTTGTTTTGTAGCATCTGTCTGCTTTAATAACTTTGTTATTAAATCTGACAGATGCCACAAAACCAATCCAGCAATAGGATAGTAATTCTTCCTTTAGAAGCACAATGTGTTCCCCACGTTGTTTGCTTCAGTTCATAAGTGATGATTTCTCAGGAGCAGACTATCCTAAGTAAGTAAGAAATACTAATAGTAACCAATCCATATTTTATCTGAAGTTTCATTCTAGATATACTTCTGCAGATTTTTTTCTACAATATGATCCTGTATGCTAGGGTAGAAAGCAAGACTGAGAAAGCTACTGATTTCATGACATTTGTGTTTTTCTCAGTCACCTACTTGGAGAATAGAAAACATGATGCTAGGTCAAGTGGAACTTTGATCTTATGCAGTACATTTCTTTTTGTGGTATTATTTCTACACTTTAGTTACACATTTTTATATTATTTCATTGATGAAAAAAGTGTAGCTGCTCAGTTTATTGTCTGTATTCTGATCCAGTATACTTTCTTTATGAATTTTTATTTCATAAAACATTACATTTTACTTGTAAGTATAAAATAAATTAGTAGGAAATTGGAGGTCACTATTCAAAATAACTTTCCCTAAAATCTGCAACATATCTTGAGCAGTTTAAGTTATCATCAAGCTAGTCTCTCCACAATGTTTAACTTTGAAGAGTCTTAATAATTCTTAACTACAAGAAGCAGTCATTTTTATTTTAATATCCTTGAAAAGAATGACTATCCAGAGACTAATATTCTCAGGAAGTAGCATCCTCTACTGAATTTGGCTAGAGTGGATAAGAACCTTGTCTCTTTCACAAAAAATAAGATCAGTGTCCTTTCATTGTAATCTGCAGCTCACAGAAAAGCAATGAAGCAAATTCCTAAATTACTGTGTTAATGTCCAGAAATGTAAATTTGCTTCATTATTCTTCATAGCTTTGTTATATATTAGACAGGATTAAAAGTACATTGATCTAAATTCCTTTAGAGGTGACAAGGTCATGTGTGTCATATAATTTGCTCAAGTTTTTCCCTACATTTTGAACAAGAAATGTCTATATATTACTTTCAAATTCTTATATAATGAAAAAATGAAGGCAAAAATTAGAAATGATCTTCCAAGCAAACACATATACTACTTGCATCTTTTCTATTGTCCTATTGTCTATTCAGAGAGAGAGAGAGAGAGAGAGAGAGAGAGAGAGAGAGAGAGAGAGAGAGAATGGAGAAAACTATAAGTGATCCAGCATCTGTCAGTCATAGAGTCATTTAGTTACCCACTTTGTATATCTAATACAGAATAAAAAGTACAAGTACTTATATATAACACAACATTAGATCGATTTCTTTGGGAACAAAACACAAATAAGACTTCATTTTCACAATCCTGAGTACTTAAGTTACAGAGGGACACACACACACACACACACAAAAAGAGAGAGACACACAGAAACACAAACAGACACACACACACACAGACACAGAGAGACAGAGACACACACACTCATGTATATTCACCCTCTTCTTCAATTTTAAATGTACAAACTTTGTTTCATATATACATATATCATTTTATAATGGCTACTGTAGTAAAAACCCAAGCCAAGAAAACTGGGGGAGGGGATCCCAAAATATAAACAGAAGACAAACATAATACTAATGTTAAATAAAAATAGTGTTTTTGTATTGCATGATAGTGTATTGCATGATAGTGATGGGAATGAAGGAAAAAGAAACCTCAACTGGACTTAAAACAATTTACAGAGTAATGCTAGTGGCATTTAGCATTAATTAAATTATTATCTTATCATGAAAGCTAATATTTTATAAGTCTTGGAAGATTTCTTCAGGGAATATAACAATGATTGAAATTCCGTTCCAAGCTTCAATATTTTCTTCTTGCAGACATTTCATTACCAGAAATGTAGCATCATCCATGCTCTGTCAAGGAGAAGTGAGGTTGTCAGCTGTTTATTTAACAAGTTCTAGCTTGTGTCTAATACTGTTTGCAGAGCCAGTAGTGTCATATGACAAATAGTATCCAAATTTCAAAAATGAGATTATATTTCCAGTTATCTGTGTGTCAGGGTAGTATTTAATTAAAGATGCTGTTTGTTATTTCTTTACTTATTTTGAAGCTATATGTCAGTCATCATATGGTACCTTATGTTCAAAATCAATTAAGCTCCTGAATACATGCAGTGAGATGATCAATACAGATGCTCAATATTTTTTTTAGAATCTAGAAAAGAAGCATTTGTTTAAGAAATTTACTGAATTTGTAGATGATAACTGTCAAACAATATTCAGGGGATTCTGGGCCAATAAATATAGAAAAATGGAGTTTGTAAATTTAAAATTGAAGAAGAAGAGGGTGATAATTGATATGCATTGCCCAGTAAAACTTTTTAAAAATTGTGTTCATCATGTTACACAAACAATGGATGTTGACACTGAGACAGTTAATTTTAAAAGAGTACTTTATTCTATCAGCATGACACATAAAATATCATCTTGCATTATGCATTGGATAGATTTTCTATAACAATTAGATGAGCAGAGTTTCCACAAACAAGCAGACTGTACAACCATGACAGAGAAATGCTAAGAAAAAGAACAGCAACAACTATGACTGTAAGTTACCAACTGGAGAAAGCTTTCTCAAAATAGCTCACAATAGCTGATGCTATTTCCACTTATTACAAGGCTCATCTGTAACTTTTTGGCCTTGAAGAAATTCTTTCTCTGACAGTGTAAACTGCCCACTGTCAAGACATTTTTCAGACATGAGTTCAGTGACATTTACCTTTTGTGCATGTACTCACTCACTACAGAAAACTGTAGAAGAAAATTATGTTCTGGAACACCTCCATTTAGACTACCTTTCATAAATGTAAGACTTGAAATTTCATGTCCTTGAAAGTTTACTGATTAAACAGTGCAAAGAAGCAAATGCTGTAAGTTGTTTCTCCAGCATGCAATATATTTAGAATATTTAGATAATGGGAGAAGTCCTCTGAAAGCTTTCTCATGTTTCATGTGGATTGTACTCATGATTATACTCATGATGTGGAATGAGATTATACATGTGGAATGAGATATTAAAACTGGAATGATGGAATTCTTGTGTGTCCAATATTTGATAGACAAGGATACTAGATGTATATGTATATCAGTTCATGGAAGGTTACAAAATGATGAAGAGTGCAATAATTTTCTACAAGAGAAGTGCACAAAATATGCTAAAGATTATGTTAGTATTAAGTTTCTATCCATGAAATCTAGAACAGAATATTACTTAGCCATGTCAAGTCCAATATTTCTTGCTTTTGATCAATATGTCCTTGCAGAGACCAGGATGCAGTTAACACCAGAGCCAATTGCTACTATTGTAATTGGCAGAACTTTTTCAAGAGCTAAAGGACTATGTGCTATAACTGCAAGGAGGAGGCTTCTAGTTCTTGGACAAGTAGGAGATACTGTGTAGATGCCTATAATAGCTCAGTGTGACCCACTTCTCTATTTCCTTGTCTCTAAACTGTCTATATAAGATGGCTTATCTGTGTGTCTAAAGTCTTGTGCTGGACCAGGTTATCTAGACTTTTAGTAAAGTTATTGGAAACTTTGAAATCTGCATTCTGATTAAGTAGAGAAATGAACTGGATGTCAGCCTTGGAAGCCTTTACTTGGAAGCTTTGAAGCTGCCACATTTAGTGCCTGGGAATTTGGAGAGGCGTATTTAGTAGAGAGTGGAAGATTAGACTCAGCAACAGTCTTCTCAGAAAGTCAAGAACATGTTACTCTGCACCTGGAGAGGAGTGTCTGGAGGAATGTCTCCAGTTGGGATGACGGTTTGATTGGACCATGTGATGGATTGATGCAGGGGATGGGTCTTTGAATTTCTTTTGGGAGGGATAACCCAGAACTCTCAGATTTGGGTTTTCCCAGATGTGCCAATATGACAACTTTAATAAAATGGAACTTTGAGAAAATGCTTGTCTCTGAGTTTATTGGGTTGGAGTTTGTTAGTTCGAACACTGACACTTGAATTTTGACACTTCAGTGGCTGAGGAAACTCAAGTAATTTTCTCCAACAGCTTCCACTAAATTTTATTTTACTAGTCAGTGGTTCCCAAACTTTTTTAGTCCACCGCCCCCTTGGTGCTACAAACTCATCCTCAATGCCCCCCACCCAGGGGTGATTCAAATTTCTGTGGGCATGGCCTAATTTGTGGGTGTGGTTTGCTGGTCACATGACTGGGTGGGTATGGTTTGGTGACTGGCAAACCAAATACAAGTAGTCCTCACTTAATGACCAGTTGCTTAGCAAGTGTTCTAATTTATGACTGGGCTCCCCAGAACTACTTGACCTGTTTTTGGAGTTTTGACACCCATGCACACACACACACACACTCCCTTCTAAGCCTGATGGAGCAGGTCATTGGACTAGAATCGACAAAGCATCTCTGATTAGATTCTAGAATAGAATCTAATCAGAGATGTTTTGCCGATTCTTGTTGATTTGTTTTATTTGTATTTTATTTTATGTTGCTGAATTGCATTGACATGCGTGTCCCTTCTTGTGCACAGCCCAGAAGCTTTTGTGATTCTTTGCAGAAAAAATTACCGACCTCTGGCTTTGTTCTACTTTTCAAATGCGCTGCCACTGCCACGTTCTAGGTGCTGGCCCTGTAGGTCCACCCCATTGAGCCTGCTGCACTGGAGGGACCTGCCCAAGCAAGACCGAGTGGAGTGGTACACCAAATCAATGGGGGTGAGCCTGGGAGAGGGAAAGAGAGAAAGAGAGAAGGAAGAAAAGAAAGAGAAAAGGGGAAGAAAGAAAAAGGGACAAAGAAAGAGGGGGGATGGAGGGATGGAAGGGGAGAGAGGGAGAGAGAGAGAGAGAGACCTGATGCATCAGACTGAAATGAGGCCTAGTTTAGAGACCCTTTTCCACATTGAAACATCTTTGCCAGCATCTTTGCCAGCACATTGAAATATCCTTGGCTTCTATTAATTAAAAGTTTTGTGGATGAAACATGGCCATATCAGGAAGCTCTCACATTTTGTTGAGGCTTTAAACAGGATCCATTGGACCAGACCTCCACCCTAAAAAATTACTTTTCCCCACTGTATTACAGTGCCAATTCTGAAGAAGGCAAAACCAAAATGTACTGGTAAATTACCAGAACACACACACACACACACACACACACACACACCCTTCTAACCCTGCTGGAGCAGGTGATTGGACTAGAATAGATATCTCGTTATATTTCTCCTTCCTTCCTCCCTCCCTCCCTCTTTATTTCTTTTTCTTTCTGTCCCTTCCTTCCATTCCCCCTTTTCTTTCTGTCCCATTTTCTTTCTTCTTCTCTCTTTCAATCTCTCTCTCTTTCCTCTCTCTTTCCTTCTCTCAGGCACACCTCATTGACTTCATGCACCACTCCGTTTGGACTTGCTTGCCTCCAGTGCAAGGGGCTCAATGGGGTGATCCTGCGGGGCCTTGCCCCGAATGCAGCGTTGGGAAAGGAGAGCAAACCAGAGCGGCTTTGCTCTCCTTTTCAAACATCCCGCCACTGCCGTATTCGGGGTGAGGCCCCATAGGATCACCCCATTGACTTGCACGCTCCGGTGGAAGGGGTTCAATAGGGTGATCCTGCAGGGCCTTGCCCCAAACGTGGAGGCGGTGGGATGTTTGAAAAGGAGAGCAAAGCCACTCTGGTTTGCTCTCCTTTCCCAATGCTGCATTTGGGGTGAGGCCTTGCAGGATCACCCCATTGAGCCCCTTGTACTGGACCGTGCAAGTCAATGGGGTGATCCTGCGGGCCCTTGCCTTGAATGCAGTGGCAGTGGAGGGATTTTTTCTCACCCCTGAATTGTGCCCTGTCAGGGGTCCCCCTCCAGTGCTCCCCTGCCACCTCTTAGTGCCCCCCTGCTGGCCACCTTGCCTCTTAGCCCGCCCAAGGCATCCCACTGCCCCCCAGGGGGAGGTACCGCCCACTTTGGGAACTACTATACTAGATCTTCTCCCCTCTTCCCTTCAAGAAAGAATGCAAAACTAAAACTGTATATTCATTTTATAATCTGAAAAGATTGGAGCTTCAAACAGACTGCTCAGAATGGAAAACTGGTAGCTATAGTTTCAATGCAAAAAAGGTGCTTCTGGGATGTAACAGTTACCAAGCCATTAGTAGTGTCAAGGTAACATCCATGTACACTTTGATATGCATGATTTCCAGTTAATGCCTGGGGTTAAGGCAGAATCAACATGATACTGACAGAAAGAATGTTCCCAGAGAGCTGATATGAATATGACAATGAAAAGTGTTGTTTATTTACAATTAATTAATGAGCCACTTGCACAGTATCTCCCATGTGCACTTAGACATGCATGGCTTAATCTTGAGGGAAACATATGCTTTTAGCAGAGTCAACCAAGGGCTTGGGGAAGATTGCTCCCAGAGATTGCATTATTCCAGAGTGCAAAATTTTACAAAAAGAGAAATTACAATTTAAACACTGTGTCAAATGCAGATAGATTTAGTTCACACTCAATATTGGAATGTACATTTTTGTTCTAATGTAAGTGGAGATTTCTACCAGTAGCAATCCTGCTTTAGACCTGTGCCATTCTGGTTAGAAGGACCCAAGAAATCATATTGAGTTTCATTGTCCATAGTATTAGACTGGACGACCCTTTGACTTGGGTATAAGTCTCCTGCCTTGAACAGGTTGTTGGACTAGAAGAACTTCAAGATCCCTTCTAGCCCTATGATTCTGTTCCATATTCTAACTACATGACTTATTTTTTTCAGATCTATCCTTTTCAGAATTGGAAAGAGCCCAACAAGAGTCTACTTTTTCAAAACTTGAAATAATAAATGATCTGTAAACCATGACCCACAAGTACTTCAGAATATATTTTCTGCAAATGTTCATGCTACATTTCTCTCATTTCAGACATGTTAATAAATACACTGTATATCTTCCAATTGAAGAAATGTCTTGGAGTCCCCCCCAAAATAAATAATTATGACCTCATTATACATCAATTTTCTCCAGTCTGTCTGGCAGATTTTCCAAGATTATTATTCTCAAAATTTTAGACAAGTAGAGATTGACTGACACTTTGGAAAGATAGCAGATTGAAGAAGCTATTTTATTTCAGAGTAAGTCTAACCAAATTCTACAAGACATTCTTCCAGAAAAGTCTGCAGACATATAGTCCATGGTTTGCATGTGTGTGCTGTCCATATACATACACAATTTGCCTGATAGAAACTTGGAACCATCTTTCTGTGTACAATATTGGTTCCAAATTAAAATGCTGCTTAAGACAGGTAAATTTCTCAACAGAGATTAGTGCAAATGGTTTATTAATAGACTATTCAATTCATGGAAAATGTAAGCTACAGTGGTCCATACCAGGTCAAAGATGTCACAAAATTTTATTATTGAGCTGCAATAATTGATAAGCCTGAAGAAAAATGTCAAAGCTAAAGACATAGTTAAGAATGAAAAACTCCCAGCTCAAATTGTCATTTTATTGCTCTTTTGTGTAGACATTGTATCCTGAAGTCCATCCTTTCATTCGCTGATGTTGGAAAAGGTGACATGTAAATGAAAAGACTTTGCAGCTGAGATTGGGTGCACATTTGACAAGTCATAATGGAATTGTTTGCAAAGTTTTATTGAAATCCCGGCTTTCATTTATCTTTGTTAGCACAAGCTACAGAAAACTGTGATAGAGAATTTTGTATAATTTAAACTAAATACAACCAATTTAACCAGGAAGCACAAAGAGTATTGCATATTTTATTCTAATAGAAAATAATTACTTGTGGAGTTTTTTTTATTATGCTTCAGAACTTTGGGAAAGTAAGAACAATTTGTTTGGACTCGTCCTTTTTTAAAAGGTGGAAATCAGTGTAAGAAGCTTTTGCTGCATTTTGACATTTTTTGATTTGGCACCCTTTATTATTAATTAATTTACCCCCTACCCTGCCCAAGATATAAACATGAGATTGGATGCAAAGGACTACATTTTGGGGGTAGTTAGTTCCCTAATTAACAGCATGTAATTTCATCATTTTTAATTATTATTATTATTACTGCCTTGGATGAAGAGATTTTTTCTTGTGAAGGCAGCATATTCTTAGGGAAAAGATTCACTTCATGGAAAATGCAATCTCCTACCAGATGTGAATGCACACATTCACATAAACACAAGGTGAAATTAGATAAACAATTATCATGAGTGCTACTGGGATTTTTTTACCCCAACAGCTTCTTTTACATGAGATAGGATTGCCTCTGTAAATGCATCAGGTAATCAGAACTTAACCATTCCTTGCACCCCTTCCACTGTTATTTTTTAAAATAAGAATGCATAAACTTTGCATGTAAATGGAAACCTATAAGTTGTTTGCTTAGCAAGAACAGAACTAGTGTAATATTGTAATTAAGATGTTGGGCTGGTACTGAGGCAATTCAGCTGCTTCCTCACCTATAAAAACTTAGTGAAATGTTTCATTCCAGGGCAGTTACTTTCTTCCAGCCCAACCTACTCCACATAGGCCTATTGCTTTTGAGGAAACAGAAGGAAGGAGCCCTACTTTTCCTATGTTGAGCCCCTGAAATGAACGATAGGGTATACATCATATTCTCTTGTATTTTCATTCTTTTAAAACTCACAAATTTATCATTTGCTTTCATTTCTTCTTTAATATTTCTCACTCAGTATGTTCAAGCTGCATTGAATCCACTGGATAGTGCACTTATAAATAATTTTAGGTAGGCAGTTTAGTCCTTTGTAGCAAAAACAAGGCAATCCACGGAGATCCAGAAAGTGTGCTGTTCAGTGGGTAATGTGCTGTGTGCTGTTCAGTGGGTAATGGCAAAGAAGAGTTGAAATCCACCCACCTTGAAGTTGCCAAGGTTGAGAAACATAGTTATATATAATTTGAAACTTCAAACCCCTGTAAAGCCTTAGGGAAGAAGAATCACTGCCATTAGATTTTCCAAACATATTGCTTAATTCTATATGTAATTTCATTCGAAGCAATGAGTCAATGAATGTATAATGAAAAACTACCCCTCTTTTAAATCAGCATTTAATCACTTGAAGGTTGCCTGGGAAGGGATATTTATTTATTTATTTATTTATTAATGGGACTTATATGCCGCCCCATCTCCGAAGACTCGGGGCGGCTTACAAATAAAACAACAGCAACAATAAATAATTTAAAAGCAGATTAAACTAAATAAGCCCCATTACAATTACAAGTACACCCATAAAAATATCCCTTAAAACTATCCCATAAAAACCATCCCGTTCCAGAAAATCACAACCCGGATTGGTTAAACAACCAGGTCTTCAAGTCATGGCGGAAGGTGCGGAGGTCAGGGGCCAGACGGAGCTCCAGGGAAGTTGGTTCCAGAGGTCTGGGGCCGCTATAGAATAGGCTCGTCGTCAGGGGACCACCAGCCGGCATTGGCCAGCCGATGGGACCCCAAGGAGTCCTTGCCTATGCGCTCGCACAGGGTGGTTGGCATTCGATGTCGGCAGGAGCCGCTCCCTTAAATATTGGGGACCCATGTCATGAAGGACTTTGAATGTTAACACTAAAACCTTGAATCTCACCGGAGCGCAACCGGCAGCCAATGAAGGCAGCGCAGCAGGGGGTAACATGGGAGAACCGGAAACTCCCATCACCACCAGCGCGCCGCATTCTGCACCAGCTGCAATCTCCGGATGATATGCAAGGGCAGTCCTAAATAGAGAGCGTTGCAGTAGTCGAGTCTGGAGGTAACAAGGGCATGAGTAACCGTCGTAGGGCATCTCGGTCCAGAAAAGGGCAGCTGGCGAACCAGACGAAGCTGGGCAAAGGCCCCCCTGTCGATGGCCCCCACCTGCTCCTCCAACGGCCGAGCATCCAGGAGGACCCCCAGATTCTCGCCCTATCCACAGGGGGTAATACCACTCCCCTATGGTCAAAGATGGACACTCCAAACTGGGCGAGATGCGGTATGCACAGCCACTCAGTCTTGGCCGGGTTGAGGAAGCATGTTTCCGTTCATCCAAATCCGTGCATCCAGACACTGGGTCATCAGGGAGAGGGCATCACCGATCTGGTTCGGGTGGAAATGTACAGCTGAGTATCATCAGCGTACTGATGGAAACTCACCCCAAAACCACGGATGATCTCACCCAGCGGCTTCATGTAGATGTTAAATAGCAGGGGGGAGAGGACCGACCCCTGAGGGACCCCACAAGAGAGCACCCTCGAGGTAGACCTCTGCCCCCCTGCCAACACTGACTGCGATCACCCCGAGAGGTAGGAGGTGAACCACCGAAGCACAGGGATATGACATCATCTATCTCCAGTCTGCAATACAGTCCTTTCAACAGTTCCAAGAAGGCTTCATACCTATTTGTACTATTCAGGTGATGCTGAGGACACAGATAAATCTTCAAGAAGCCTCAACAACTCTCTAAAAGAATGCAAATGACCAGTTGTCTGTAAGGAGTATAAATCCTTCCATTCCCCACCATCCACTAGAGCTGAAAAAGCTTCTTGGATGAGAAGCAAAATGTCTTCAAAGAAAAACAAGAAAGTACAGTTGCCTCTTGAAAAAGCACCTTTAGGACAACCATGATTTGGGTAACTGATAATCTCTATAGACATCATCCTTATTGAATTTTGAAATTCTGGAACAGCTCAACTTACATAATTTATATATACTGAGGTAGAATGCGTATCATTTTTAATATAACTCATTGGGATTGAAATATTGAATAGATACCTTATACACTCTACAAATTTTGTTAGAAGAAAAGATGTCTCCTGCCTATGATCTAGCGTTAAAACTTATAAATTGTTTGTAAACTGCTTAGAGTCACTTTGGTGAAATAGGCAGCGTAGAAATGTAAAAATAAATAAATAAATTTTGACATATTTATATGCAAATATCATTCTGTATCTGTTATCTTCTTTATATTCAGATGAATAATAAAATATAAGTAGGATTGCCATCTAGTAGAAAAAAAACTGAAAAAGAACATGCCTCTAGTTTTCTTTTTGATCTTCTGCATTGATATCAAACTTACAACTGAGATGATCTGTGATGTGTCTGTTTTTCTTTTTTAATAATTATAAGCTTGCTTCAACTTTATTTTTTTACAAATTCTACATTTATAGGTAATGCTGTGTGAATATTGTTATAAATTTTTATGTACCATTCTTCTGATACGTCTATTTTCATATGCACTTTTATATACTTTTTGTATATACCTTTAATAATGCATAAGACTTGTTCTAATATACATGTTTGTGTATCTTTAATGCACATTTTTGAATGTATGTATTTATTCAATACGTATGACCACCCATCTCACCACAGATGCTACAACATCTAAATTCAATCCCAAATTCATTGCATGAATTCTGAATAATATCATTAAACTCTAAGTTATTAATGTCAGTGTTCATTATACTTCTCTTATCAGCTCTAAAGGAATAGAGTGGATTAACTCATGCAAAAAAGATGAATTTTGGGGATGGGAGGCAGGCAGAAAAGCTAAGAGTAGTTTCTTTTGTTGTCCTCAGTTCTTGCTGGTCCTTCTATTTTTTTTTCTTTCAAATAATGATATTAGAAGAGCAGAGAACATTTACTGGGCTTTACCTTTACTACCTGGGATCTCTTTCTTCATCCTCTCTCAGCAGCTAAATTAACTCTATTCCAAAGTTATCATCCATAAACGCACTTTTAATAAAGCTAATCAATGGTTCTTAGTGATCATGTTGCCCAAGATCTTGAGCAGTTCAAGGCAAGTGAATAGAAGTAGTGCTTCCCCATACTATTCACCACTGCAAAGTAGTAAGTCTTTTTCTCTCTCTAACATTTAGCATCTTATTTATTATAGACTAAAGGCATCATATCCCTGGAAGAGATCTCAGAAATCCTCTAGTCTAACCCCGTGGTCGAGGTAGAATACCATCCCAGCTAAATGGTTTTGAAAACTCCCAGTGATAGAGCACCCACAACCCCAGTAGGCAAGCTATTCCATTGCTTAATTGCTCTCACTGTCAGAAAATTTCCCCTCACTTCTAGGTTATCTCTCTTTTTGACAAGCTTCCATGCATCACTTCTTGTCCTGGCCTCTAGTCTCCTAGATAATAGGTCAATCCCCTCTTCTTTGTGACAGCCTCTTAAATACTGCAAGATAGTTATCATGTCCTTCCTGATTCTTCTCTTCCATAAGTAGACGTGCCTAGGCCCCTCAACTGTTCTTCATGCAATTTAGCCAGACTCTCTATAATCTTTGCTTTGCTCTTCTCTGCACACTTTCCATTTTCTGTTTTTCTCTTTCTATTATGCTTTCATTTAGAAGGCATATGTTCTTATTCAGAAGGAATGTCCAGCAAACATAGGTTTTCAAAGATCAATCTAATATTTTCCCGATTTTGTATGTGTATGTGATTTGTGATGCAATGGTTAAACTTCTGGACTAGGTTCGAGCCCTCTCTTATGCATACAAGCTTGCTGTGTGACTTTAGGCCAATCAATCATCTTTAAACTAGGAAGTAAAAATAATCTATTTATCAACCAACACTGGACAAGTTTTTCAGATTACAGCCCATAATCTGTAATAAAAAGGGCTTCCATCTGCAAAGGATGAATATGAAATGAGACAGATACAGAGACCTGTTTCTTGAGAGTTCAGTATATGGTTTAGGAGACTCATCAATCACCGTCTTCTTGTACTAGACCAGAGGTGTCAAACTCAAGGCCCATAGGCCAGATCTGGCTCACAGGATGCTTAGATCTGGCCCATGGGGCCTCCCTGGAAACAGCAAAGAATCAGGCCACAGTGCCTCTGCCAGCAAAAACAGAGCTCCATTTTCACTGGCAGAGGGTTACAGGAGGCCGGCGCAGCAGAAAACAAAGCTTGGGAGCCCATTTTCACATGTAGAGCATTGCAAGAGGCCAGCACAGCCAAAAATGGATCTCAAGATCCCATTTTCACTGGCAGAGTGCTCAGGCCACCACAGGCACCCCTGCACAAGCTAGTCATGCCCACCCTGGCCATGCCCACCCCAGCCTCCCAAGTTCAAACATAACACTGATGCAACCCTCAGTGAAATTAAGTTTAATACCCCTGTACTAGACCAAAACTATGTACAAATGGTATTTATTTAGAGATTGGTAACTTCCATTTGGGTACCTGGAATAATTGTACTTCTACTGCTGTGAGATAGAATGGACTGAATTAAAAATCTTGCCACCCATTGTTCTTAATGTGAAATACCTTGCTGTTCCTGAAGACTAAACTTCTTGGAGGATCATGCTGTTATATGTATATGAAATAATATTGCATTGGAGATATGGAGATTTTTTTTAAAAAAAACTCATTGCTGCAGGAAGATAAGCAGTCCATCTTGATTTGATGTCACTGTTTTCATGCTAAGTTCAATCTGCTTTTTTTCAGCTTTTGTTCATTCATAATCATTAAAAAATGTATACCAATCTTATTGTATCACTTGCTAGAACATCTATTATGTTTCCCTATAACTGACTTTATATCATTCACTCCCAAGCGGCTCTAGGCAACTTGCAATAGGCATCTCTAATGTATTTGCTTATTCAAGTGCCATTCACTTATATATTGCACATCTCACAATATTGTCAGCACAAATTAAATAAATTTACAAATTAAAATTATTCAATCCACCAGCATCAAAACTCAGAAAGATCTGAAAGAAGCAAAACATAGGTTTCCTTCCCTGTCCTAGATTATTATAAGGAAGGTGCCTATAACAATCATGGCATAGTATTTCATATGAAAAAATAGAATCATTTAATATAAACATGTTGGTGATGGGATCTTCCAAACACACTGTAGGCAACTTGGATCTAAACCCCTTAAAATTTGATATCCCTTACTCAATATTCGGAATTGAGCCCAAGAAGTGTATCATAGTTTATTTGCTGAACTCTGGATCAATTGCACTTTCTGGATTCTCTTTAAGGACTATCCCATGAAGTCTGCATTTTAATAATCCAGCCTTGTGGTTTCCAGCCTGTTTCACCAATAGTAGGTCTTGTTTGTCAAAACTTATTTTCATCTAAAGTCAGTAAATGCCCCACCCTTTGCTATTAATGTCACATGATGATTCAGCTTCAATTATGGGTCTTGGAGGAACTTCTGAAGAGAAAACCATCAATAATCCTGAAATAAAATACCAACCACTACTATACCAGTCTAAAAGATGGTAGCACCTTGACTGATTGTTTGAAGAAAATTTCTATGAATGCCCAACTCAACCTCAGTGACTCTGGGTGGTTTACAAACTTTTCAGATTAAAAACAAATATTAGAAAAGATAAGCTTTTCATAATTATAGCTCACATCATCAAATCTATAGAATAAGAGAGAAAGGGGAGAGGGAGAGAATGAAAGGAAGTGGGGGACTGATAGGTAGGTTCAGGAGAACTGCCATAGACTGCTATCTTCCTATATAACCTGGAAGATGTAATCCAACACACCTGGTTATTGAGGAATATAATGCTACATTGTACTGAGATCCCTTCTTTTTTCTTTTATCATCATCATCATCATCATCATCATCATCATCATCATCATCACCATCATCACGTTCCAATCACCTGGTACGCTCCCACAGACAGGGCCTCCTTGGGATACCGTCGACCAGACACTGTTGGTTGGTGGTGCCCAGGGATAGGGCCTTCTCTGTGGGAGCGTCCACCCTTTGGAACCAACTTCCCTTGGGCCTTCGTTTGGGCCCCGATCTCCACTCCTTCCACCATGACCTTAAGACCTGGGTCTTAGAACAGGCCGGTCTGGACTAACTAAGGGGGCGGGTTTGTTTTTAGGGGGTTTAAATTTTAATTGACTTTTAATTGTTTAGACTTGTAATTAGTTTAATTCTTTTTTATTGTAAATTTGTATGGATTTTATATTGTTAGCTGCCCTGAGTCCTTAGGGAGAGAGGGTGGCATACAAGTCTAATAAAATAAATAATTATTATAATTATTATTTATTTTATTATTTAAGTTTGCACTGTTAGGGACCAAAACATAGTCCTGTAATTAGTTTTTTAATATCATTTATACTTTTGCTTTTCATCTGATTCCATAACACTTATAACTACAAAGGAAGAATTGCAAACTCATTATCTATACAGCTCACTGAAAAGCAATACTTTAGAAAAGATAATCCTTCTTTCTGCTACTATTGCCCAAGCATTGGGTGATGCTAGAAGTTATTGTAAGAGCTTGAGAAACTTTGGATAACTTTATATACCATATTTATATGAATTATTCAATTGTTCATTAATAATTTTGGTAACTATTATATGAACTTTGGGTGATTTGATAGATTTGCATTAAAATCTATATTAACTTTATTTTGTACTACCCCTGTATGAAAGACTCTTTCTGAATATTATATTTGATTTTATTCATCAGTTATATGTTATGGCATTTTGTTGTTTGATCATGTTGCACTGTGCCTAGATAATTTATTTTATGAGTTATTTAATAAATGGAACAAATGTTTAATTAATATATAATTCAATGCTTGTTCAGAAAAAAAGAATAGTACATAGTCATAAACTATCATAAATATAAATATTGTTCTTGACTTACGTGCCCAAAACATCTAATGCCCTATATATAGATGAACAGTGTAAATCTCCATATTACAAATTAAAACCGGCTATTCTAAAAGGTGGCACATCTTCATACATCAGTGAATAAACTTTATTTAAATCTCTTGAATAAGGAAGGGGAAAAACATCCATGGCTCTAAATGGGGAAGAGACAAATCTATACAATCAATCTGACCTGATAGTATTTTTCATTGATGTTCATATTATATCTTTTTCTCAACATAAACAGTAACAGGTCCTTGTGCCTACTTTATTATTCCAGAGTTTTTAGTGATAGCTGACATTGTATTACAGTACTGCTATGAGATAGCCACATATCCAGTGATTGTGATTGTCCAGGAAATTGAGGCCATTATCAAGGTCAAGAGTGAGTGAAAGACTGTTTCAGATCCTCATAAATTCAGGTAGTCCAGAAGAATGCTAAATCTTAAGTATATCTCTGGTAGCTCTTGACAAAGGGCAAGAAGCTATGCTGAAGGCACATGTGCTAAACTATAACTCACATTATGAGCAATCAAGTATTTTTTTCGCACACATTTTTATATAACAGTCATCTTTAACTTTGTACCCTGCAGATCTGTTGGGACTCTTAGGATTTTCTACCAGTCTGGCATAACATTTTCAGTTTGGTAGTAATAAGGAAGAGTGATGCTGATATTCATATCTTTTTCCATTCATATCAGTGAATTCAGAATTCATAACTCCCCAATATTGGTATGAAACTGTCAAATAGCAGTGAGCTTTCATGTTGAATGATTAGAATCAAGTTTTCTGGTTCAGAAGATCCAATCTCATGTAACTTTCAGGTGAGGACTCACTGGGTCTTGTATCTGAATATGGCAAACTGATCTCTGATATGCCCATGTCACGGAAGTCCATGTCATGGTTAATGTTTGATTACTCACCAAGGTAGATTTCTGATAGGTTCATTTTGAAGACATTTCAAGAGAATGGATTCCTTATTGGCCTGTCCTCAAGGTCTTCCAAAACAGAAATCTGCAACACTCCCTATGTACCAGCTTTCTTAGACTATATGTTAAGGACCAGTTAGACATCAGTTTGCAAAATTCAAATGAAGGGTTCAGACAGCTGCTATAGACCAAGACCATCCAGCCTGAAAGCTTATAATGTCTTGATTTACACTGGCCTACACTGATGCAATACTGTATTTAGAACAACACTGATTGTGAAAGCCTACAATTTGGTACTTAGAATGTAGTACAATTCAGTACTACAGAATTTGGAAAGACTTATATAATTCAATCCAACAACCAAAGGCCCCTAGGTGGCTGTGAATGTCCACAATGCCTAAGGCCGTTTGACCTATAGCAGATACAAATATTGAATTTGTAAAATTAAGATTCTGTCTGTATATACCAGCTACCATCTTGCCCCTGCATAGAAATACAAAACCACATCTCCCTCTCTCTCTCTCTCTCTCTCTCTCTCACCTACCTATCTCCTTTACAGCAGAAATCACAAAGAAAAATAATTTCTGTTTATTGTGTTCCAAAAAACATTAACATTTACTCCGTAAGAAACTCCTCAGGAGCAACTGCTAATATTTCCAGAGGTATCCAGTTTTCAGGCATCCTGAAAACAGAGAAATACAGATATTTACATTCCTACCCATTCCTTTGCTCAACAGCTTCTTTTCTTCTCAGACCATGAAAGGCAACTTCCTTAATTCAGTGGTAATTATTTGGGGGGAGAAAAACCTTGCTGTCTCATCCAGGGAGACATAACAGATTTATATACTTATTTTGGAAATTAATACTGAATTCTTTATCTGACATGCTGATATACTGTACTAAAATCTTAATGCTGCTGAATTTATGATTCCCAGAGGAAAATATAATTGCCACCAGGTTGTACAGGCCATTCATGCAGTAATATACAGCATGAGTGTCATTCAAGTAAGGCGGGAAATTTATACTTTTCTTTATACTTATACTTAAAGTGGCTTTTACTAACTTGTTTGTTCAAATCTGCTCAGATTTTTTAAGTTTTGTGCTCTGAATTTTAGGAATAAATGTCCTGTTGAACTCAGTTGCAGTTGTGAATGTTCAGAATTTTCTGAATTCAAATCCCACCATGTCAGGTAAGCACTGAGGAAATAAGGAATGCCCAGACCTATCAATTTCATTTAAGAATTCAGAGTGATACAACCAACAACCTAGTTTTCTAAGAGGTTGTTCACTTTTGTAGGTGGTTATCTTTCCTTTATTTAAAAGCCCATTTCCATTCATTACTCAAATTTGCACAACAATTCTTTATGTCAATGTTATTGTTTATTGAAGAACTAAAGCAACATGACTCAAATTATCAATGAAAAGAGTAAATACTGAATAAATGCAGTATCTAAGAAAAACATTTATTTGGATCAAAGGTCTGGCTGGCTGCTATATGTGCCAGCAAGTTGGTGTTGATTCTTAGCAATCGCTAAGAGTATAACCCTTCCCATTTTCCATTGGCAAACTATCACTAATAAAATTGAGTCCTTTCATCTTGCTGCTGGTCACCTTTTCTCTTTCCTACCATTTTAGACTTCCAAAGAACAGTTTCTGTTAAGTTTGCATGAAGAGTCAGATGCGGAGTGCTTCAGTGAAGAGTTTATTAGTGATTACAGCTCATAACAGACCCGATTTGGCTGGGCTGTGGCTGCTACTTATAGCCAGCAGCCGCAGTTGCCAGCCAATCAGAGTGCAGGATTTTCCCACACTTTTTAAACCAATCATTTCTGACATTTTACAAGAACAGTTCAAACTAAACAAATGACATTCAAACCTGCATACATAACAGTTTCAATATCAAAGATCTCCTCCCATCCTTCCTTTCATGCATCTCCTCCCATTTATGACTGTAATCTTGTTGCTTGTATCCTAATGATTTTTATTGACTGTTTCCTAGTATGATTTGATTGCTGATTGTACCCTATTACTATTATTAAGTGCCATACCTTATGATTCTTGACTCTTGATGAATGTATCTTTTCTTTATGTACACTGAGAGCATATGCACCAAGACAAATTGCTTGTGTGCCCAATCACAGTTGGCCAATAAAGAATTCTATTCTATTCTATTCTATTCTATTCTATTCTATTCTATTCTATTCTATTCCATTCCATTCCATTCCATTCCATTCTTTACATGCTACTAGAGTGACATAAATAGTGGCATAAACTGGTGTAAAATCATAAATAAAATATATTAAAACCTAATGCATAAATATGTAATACCAAATATTTGGCTCCAACACTTCCATATTAATCAGGTCCCAGAGACCTTCTGGAGCACTAAACTTTTCAGGATTCTGAAACTCATAAATATGAAGATCACTGGTTTCAGGAGGAAAATTGTCCCATTGGAGAGCTATCAGTGCTTTTGTGTGTGTGACAGAGAGGGTGGGAAATGTCCTTTTGGAATGTGCTCTTTTGATTTTGGTAGTTACCCAAGCCTTTTGGAACAGCCTCCCACCTGAGATCAGATGTTCCCTTAGCCAAGATGGCTATTCAGTCAAGTATTGGACTAGGATGGATATTGAGATGTGAGAAGTCCTGGTCTAGCACCTGGATAAAAGGTTATCTTTGTTTTTAACTATGTTTCATAAGTTGTTATGGGCCACCTAAAGTCACTGTATGAGATAGGCAGCCATATAGTCCTGTAGATAAATAAATCAATCCTATAAATAAAGTGGGGATCTTCAGTAGGCATTTTTTTCACTTGGTCAAGATTGGGAATCTTAGTTTGATAGTAAAATTTGTAGATACCCAGTTCCTGAGCTATATAAATGATAACAGATCTGGAATTGCCCTTGGAAGAACACTATTAATCAGTTCCACTTCAACATCAAAGGCATTCTCTGGCAGTACTAAAGTAACCTAATAAGCACATGGGCTGTTGTGTTTTGAGTTAGGTGAATTTTCAAATAGTCTTTAAGGACAAGTCCCAAGTAAAATAAATTACAATAACTCTGTCAGAAAATGGCAAGAGCCTGAATGGACACCTTTCAGTGCCTTCTGTTTTAGTTAAGGCTGCAGTTGATGTGCCAAATGGAATGGGGCAAAAGCACTCCATTAAAAACCAGAATCAGTTCGTCCTCAGCATCAGCAGACTTCTGAATAAATAGCCCTACATTTTTCTTGGCTAACCCTAACCCTGAAACTATTTCTCCCCATCCAGATTCTCCAGATACTGGGTCAGAGCTTCTACTGAGTGCCCATTCAGCCCACATTAAAGATATAGTTAGGAATCATGCACATTTGACAACAACTCATTTTGAACATGTAGATGACCTTTCAGAACATTTCATACAGATGTTAAATAGGATGCCACTTCCCATCTTTTTCATAATTCACTTTTTAGGGTAAAACACATTACTGAGTTACTGGTAGTTATTTGTCATATTTCAATCAAAGCACATTTTCAGGACACCACTAAAAATGTAATTATGAATTCTGCAGTTATAGAAAATGAACAATAAAAAAATCAAAGAATAGCAAACAACTATTCATATTGTGTCATCCTCCTCCTCCTCCCTTCTGCCATATGAAAGTAAATAACTGAATAAATAAATAAATAAATAAATAAATAAATAAATAAAGCTGAATAAATACAATTTTATTCTCAAACCTGCACATCAAAGTGGCTTGAGGGAAATACTTCTCACCTACTATCACTCAAAGTATTCTGGTACTTTAAATGATATTGCTTGTTGACAATCTACTGATGCAATAAATATGGAAGGACCATGAAACCGGGTTCATAAACATGTTTTGTTATATTGATTCTTCAAAATAGCAGAATAACAGAGTTGGGAGGGACTGTGTAGATCTTCTAGTCCCACCCCCTACTCAGGCAGGAAACCCTATCTCATTTGGACAAATGGTTGTCCAATCTGTTCTTAAAAACCTTTCCAGTGTTGGAGTACTCACAACTGCTGGAGACAAGTGAACTAATTGTTCTAAGTGTCAGGAAGTTTCTCCTTAGTTCTAAATTGGTTCTCTCCTTGATTAGTTTCTATTAATTGCTTAATCTCCTGCCTTTAGGTACTTTGGAGAATAGGTTGGCCTCCTCTTCTTTGTGTCAGCTCCTTCATCCTCTACCATCAGTATTCTAGGCATCTCTTCTGGTACTCCACTCTCTGGAGTTGCTACATAAAATGTAGAGCACTGTTTGATTAGAAAGAGGCTACTCAAACAATGGGGTCCTTGGTAACTGATGATGTTTCTAATGAAATGTCTGCAAGAAAACCACCAAGCTCACCAAGGACCCCACAGTTCAACCCTGAGCTACCAGTACTCAGACAATCTCATCCATTACTCTTCTCATTTGTATATTCCAGAGATGTTCTGAGTGCAACTGGAACTGCCTGCTAGATTGCTTTGAAAGTCCCCATATGCTCACAGAAAGCAGTTGATTCCATAAGGCATCATCTCTGGTGGATCTTGCTAATTGACTTTTCACATCTTTTCATTCCAGAGAAAAATTACCCTTGCCTTCTCTTTAGCACCCAGTCAAGGAATGTAACTATCACCAGACCTCCATGATCTAATAATCTAGAAGTCTGGCTTTAGAAAGGAATGAGGCTATTGAGTTGGTAACTAAATAAGGTCTGGCTTGTGTTATCCTACTGCTTTTACTTAACTGTCATTTCTTTTTGGAAGCCTTGGAATAAAGGACATATATTCTGCTACCAGTAGCTGGAGGAATTCTTTATTGTGTTTATTGTCCCTTTCTGGTCTTGCTTCTTAAGGGAGGGTTTTTTTGTGGGGAGAAAGTATTACAAAAGAATGCAATTGTGACTTCTTGGAGAGTAATAATGTTATTTAATACAGGTAAATATATTTTCTCTGTAGCCTAGGCAAAATAGCCTTTCTTCCTTACCTCAGGTTTATCTCCAAAATGCAGGTTCAAGTTATTTTGTTCTAATTTCTAGTCCTTTTCCTGGGGTAACTGAAAAAGAAGGGATCTAGGTAGGTGATTTAGCAACTTTTGAAGAAGACTGATTCAATAAGCTCAAGGCAACTTGTGGAAAAGGAGGTTAGCAAACTTCTAATTCTAAGCATGGGTATAGTTAATGAAAAAAGCCATGTTAAAATTTTACTTTGCTTTAATTTTACAAGAAGTGATCTTGTTAAAACTTAGGGACTGCTTCTCTGATTAGTATTTTTTTCCGCCTCTTCATACCTTCATGATATTTTTGAAGCACACAATCAATCAGCTAACTATGATAAACAAAAGCAGATAGAAGAAGTGCTTGTGCAGATGGAGAAGATGAAGTTTGAAAGAAGATAATGCAGGTCACTTCCTGAATTGGAAAAACGGATGCAGAATCAACAAAAGAAAAGAATCCATGAAAAAAAACCTATCTCATGTTTAAAGAAATACAACCAAATGAAGGAGAGGTAAAAGAATGTCCAAAGGCAGAATGACCAGTCTAAAAGTTGATGTTTTTCCCAGCCATCTCTCTTCCACTCACCTGACTTTGGAGAGGTCAACACAATATAAAAGAAGATTTTTTTTAACTCTGAAAAGTTTTTACAACAGGTTGTGAGAGTTTAATTCAGGAAGGAAATCATTCTTCCTTAGAAGGATTATTAGACTCTCTCTCATGCCCAACTTCCTTCCTTCCTTCCCATTTTTTCTCCTTTGTCCTGAGATTAGGATAATCTAGATAATAAGTATCTAGTAAGTCTTGAGTAAAGAAACAATGTAGTGTAAAACTTGACCTGATTCTTAAGCCTTATGCATACAATTTACTTAAATAGTGGGTTATTTTATAATGGGTATAATCTGGATATTTATGGCATGATTATGCCTGATGGAATTGAGTGTGTGACTGCATGAGAGATGCAATTAATGCATATCTTGGCAGAAATATTACTGGAGCTAAATGTAGGAAATTCAAAGGGTTATTTCTAAAGTATAGGTTAGCCTCAAACCTCTGGTAAATGTAGGATATTTGGAAGAGATTCCTAGACATCAGGGTTAACTGATAGACCCACATCACTACAGGTTTAATTCACAAATTTACAATACATTCAGGATAAATGGATATCAGGGTCAACTGATGGATCCATAATATTTAAGGGAGAAAGAAAGTGTGCAGATACACTCACACCCCATGTTCACACAGCAATTCTTGTTTGAACTAAATGCCTATAGTCAGTCCTAAGTATAACAGAAATCCAATGATTCTGGAATATTAGGTTTAGGTTTAGGTTTATTTGGACTTATAAGCTGCCCTCTCTCCCGAGGAACTCAGGGCGGCACGCATAAAAAACAGAGAATACAAAAGTTAAAACAAATTAAAAAAATATTAAATCAACACCAAACAACCTTTCAAATTAAAACCCCGATCCTCTGTCAGTCCAGGCCGGATTGTAAGAATAGCCATGTTTTGAGGTCGCAGCAGAAGGAGTGAAGATCAGGGGCCAGGCGCAATTCAAGGGGTAGTTGATTCCAGAGGGTGGGCGCTCCCACAGAGAAAGCCCTACTCCTAGGGGCCACCAGCCTACACTGTTTAGCTGACGGTATCCCCAGGAGGCCCCATCTGTGGGAGCGTAGTGGGCGATCAGTATTTGTCAATGGAAGGAGATGTTCTTGCAAGTACCCCAGACCCAAGCCATAAGGGCTTTGTAAGTTGTTACCAAAACCTTGAATCTCACATGGAGAGTAACCGGCAACCAATGCAACTCGTGCAGGAGGGGTGTAATGTGGGAGAATCGGGACACTCCTATCACTACCCGCGCAGCTGCATTTTGCACCAGCTGAAGTCTCCATATGACATGCAAGGGTAGCCCCATATAGAGAGCATTGCAGTAGTCAAGTCTAGAGGTGACAAGCACCTGAGTGACCGTACGCAGCACATCTTGGTCCAGATAGGGGCGCAGCTGGCGTACAAGCCGAACCTGTGCAAATGCCACCCTGGCGACGGCTCCCACCTGCTCCTCCATACTGAGCCACACATCCAGGATGACATCCAGGTTGCGTGCCCTATCCACAGGGGACAACACCTCTTCCCCTATTAATCAAGGGAATGAATTAATGTGGTCCAATCTCTGTAAAATCTCTGTAAAACTATCTCTGTAAAATCTCTAATACACAATATAGAATTTAAAGTTATTGAATAAGAAAGTGTCTGGTCTCCATGTTACACAATGATAGCCATATGACTATTTATAAAAGTAGAAATGCTATTCTATGCTCCTCCACTTATGATATGGCACCCTGATGAGAAACTAAAAGATGTTGCTGAAACGATGTAGAATGACAATGCTCTAGAATTGATTTGGAATATTGCTGTTGCTTAAAAGAGACAGTTGACCATAAGCTAAGCAGGCAAGTAGTGTAGACTGGTGCAGGAGTAAGTACTTTATCACAAAAGGCTTGGCTGAAGGACTCTTTACTGAGAATAGGTGAGTGCAGGAATAGTTTTCTATATATCCTCAACTATGCCTGAGAGGGTGTGTGCATTGAAAATGGTTTGAAAATATGAGAGAAGACTTACATTTCAACCCCAGGGTCTTTCAAGTCATGGTATGTTGATGCATTATACTCACTATGAAAGCCAGATACACAAATGGATAATTAGGAACCAAAAAGATTTTTCTTTGGGAAAGCAGCTTTGATGAAAGATTTGGTTCAGCTTTAGGGTCTCCCTCTAGAGACATATGAAGTGGAGCTGTGTAAAGTTCATTGCTCTAGAGGGCAGAAAGAAAATCTTGAGTCAAAATTTATGTCTTAAAGGCCAAGGACCTTCCTACTTCTCCAAAAGACATGAATTATAGTTCAAAATATCCCTTTGAAAAACAGTCATTTCTTCCATTATGGAAAAAAAGAGGGTTGATGGAAACTTTAATGTCAGGCAGAGAAAATATAAATCCTCTTCACCTGGAGAACCCTTTAAATGGGAAGGGAAACCTGTTGTTCATAGTTGGAAGGTCGCCACCTTAGAAAATCCCAGCGCAGAAGAAATCCTGAAACCCTTTTATTAATACAGGTAGTCCTCAACTTACAACCACAATTAGGCACCAAATGTATGTTGTTAAGTGAGAAATCTATTGAGTTTTGAGCCATTTTTATGAGTTTTCTTGCCATATTTGTTAAGTAAATCACTGCTTCTTAACAACTTAGTAACATGCTTGTTAAGTGAATCTGGCTTCCCCATTGACTTTGCTTGTCAGAATGTCGCAAAAGGGACACTGGGACACTGCAACTGTTGTAAATATGAGTCAGTTGCCAAGCATCCAAATTTTATTCACGTGACTGTGGGGATGCTGCAATGATTATAAGTATGAAAAGTGGTCATGTCACTTTTTTTCAGTGCCATTGTAACTTCAACTGGTCACTGAATGAACTGTTGTAAGTCAGGGACTATCTTAGTGGATATCTATAGCTAGAGAAGCAAAGTAATCCTATATTCCCAACATATGACAGAGAAGAACAGCCTATACTTGAACAAGCTCCAGCCATATTCCACAACTAGGCTCAGTCAATGCAGGTCTACAGTAAAGAATTCCATCAGACCCTATGCTCCTAGAAGATTAAGAATTTAGTTGAGGTTCTCATAACTGTAACTTGACCAAAAGGAAATTCTTAGCAGAAATACAGCAGGTAGATTTTATTCTGTTCTAGCTCATAAGATAGGGAGGTAAACTTAGTCCCTAAGATAGGGACTAAATCACCTAAGAAGGCAATTATCCAGTTATTATCCCAAAGGTGGTTTTTTTCAAGAGGCAACTGGACATTTTGTTTTTCTTTGAAGATGTTTTGCTTCTCATCCAAGAAGCTTCTTCAGCTGGAACTGGATGGTGAGAAATGGAAGGATTTGTATTCCTTGCAAACAGCTGGTCATTTGCATTCATCTAGTGAGTCATATCTTGATGACACAGATAGATCTCCAGGTGACCTTAATGACTCATTAAAAGAATGAAAATGACCAGCTGTCTGTAAAGAGTATAAATCTTTCCATTCCTCAACATCCAGTCAGTTGAAGAAGCTTCTTGGATGAAGAGCAAAATTTCTTCATAGAAAAGCAAGAAAGTCCAGTTGCCTCTTGAAAAAGCACCTTTGAGACAACCATGACCTGGGTGACTGAAAATCTTCATAGATAGTCAGGTTTTTTTTAAATTGTGGAAGATAGCTCATTGGAGGACACATGCAAGGGAAGATGATTTCCTTGTCATTCTGCAAGGAGAAATATATTATTTGTGTATAAGAAATCTGGATCTTAGGGAAAGATGTTTTCCAGGATATCATTTATAGACTCCCAGCTCATATGTAGGCAAGGTATTAGTTACTTAATGTGGAATTTGGTATGCACAAATATCAGGTCCACTGAGAGACTTTTAGCTTTGATCCGCAAAACAGGTGGTTCTACTAAATGGCCCTTTATATTAGTGAGTAATTTGCATTCCCATTCTAGATCTACATATTTATTCAAGGACCATTGGGACATGCTTTTCAATCAGGTAAAGTTAAGCTACCCTGCATGAGCTATCCTTATGCAGAGATTTTAAAGCCAGTGTGGGGAATGATAAGTTAATTTTGATAACTTTGGGAATTGTTGAAGAGTATTTCTTTTTTCAGCGAACTTGGAGGTTATAAGATATGCATATTAATAAAAGCAAAATAGCATTACTTAGGCTTCTGTACAAAACAAATTATTATAAACTAAACTGGAATGGTGTCAAAATACTGATTGGAAACTTACATCTGTCAGGAGAGAGCGAGCGAGTGCTAGATTATGTTTGTATTTCTGCATCCCACCATGAAATTATTCCCTCTCCTGGAGATGGAAATCATGCAGTTATTTCAGAAGTCACTATATCCCCTATCTATAATCAAATATAAAAGTTTGCAGAAATACTTTTCTATGTTCCCTTCCATACTCAAGCTAGTATTTCTCCCAAGATAATATTTTATGCTCTAGTGCGAACTTCCCATCTTTTTTCAGGGATTTGGATGATTGCTTTGACACTTTGATTTTCTATTTGTTGGTAACCCACATATGCAAAACACACATTTAGTACTTTCATAATTATACAACTTAGTTCACAGTACACAAATGAAAAACATTCCATACAGAAAACAGCTGGTTTCAAATAGTTTGTGATAAAACTAAGAGATGTGTATTCAAAGTAATGTTTCAAGGGAAGAAGAAATAGCCAAGAACTTCTGTGATATATGTTGTGTATAGTGTATCAGATAGTAAAGGAGGTGCAGGAAAGATTGGGGCACGTAGGTCATTTATATATGTCATGCCTCAAGGTCAGCAGCTAAGTGGAAGCAGCAGGGGAAGGAAGGTGCAGAGAATTCAGAGGCTATTGCCTAGTTGGCTATGCCACTTTTACAGCCATGGGCATCAGTAGCAGTACCTAAAACAAGGCCAGGAAAGGAGAATGCTAGAATGATCATCAGGGAGAAAACCTACAAATATTTTAGATTGAAATTATGTTTATTATTTGACATACTGTAGTTTACTGCTGGTTTTCAGAATGCAAGAAAAATGCAAACTCATACTACAGGTAAATCCCATAATAAAATAGGTCTTCAAATGATCCTATTGTATTTTGTATTTGCTCCTTTTATGTCAACATCATTTATTTTGGATTACCTCAGATTTTTATTACTCCCTCTTTTGATTGACAATATACAATGTAATCAGCCCATAGAACCACCATGCTAATCATTATTTTTTGCAATTTTTCTAAATAAGGTACTTAGTAAATGTGATTTGTATCTATCATAGTTTGCAAGTCTTCCCTAGCCTTGGTGTCAAGCCTCTTGTAGTAGCTGATACCTAAGAAAAAGAGATTCTCACAAATTCAGACCAGGCACATTTACCATAGTGAGGGAGGTGTTAAAAAATGACTCTAGGAAACTGGATCTGTGTACCTTGGTCTTTATTTATCAGTGAATACATTAAGACCAAATCTCTATCATCTTTGATCTTTTTAACAAAGTTTTGCTTTAATGGAAAAAAAATGCTGATCATTTATTTGAAAGCACAAAAATATCCAGTAGTAGATAGATGAACTCTGAGCTTTTGAAGATCAATGCTGAAGTAATCATTGGGTTGGGTTTTTATATATTTATATATACCTATATTTCATTTCATGTATTAGCTCCTCAGTACAGTGATTCAGAAATGGGGGTTACCTTATGGTATTTATAGCTTATGTAAGGTTTTAACTTGGTGGTGGGAGGTTGTTGGTGATTGGAGGTTTCCTGGGATGCATTGAATATTTGGTTGCCAGAAATAATATTCCTTATATTTTGATTGACCTACCTTATCTGTTTGCTGTGCATGGCCTGGATCTGACACCTGAAAAGGGTGGTAAACATATCTTGATTCCATGGTGTGTTGATGGCTATTTATTTGAGTGCCAGACTTTTAGGAATTTTCTGATTCTCCTATGTGCATGATGTTTATTATTCCTGTGTTCTTGCAGTCAAGTGTGTGATTTGTATTGAGAGTATGGATGGTTGTTAAGTATCATAGTTCATTATTGCCGTTATATTTTCTTTAATTCTTTGATACTGTTGGGATACCATTTGCCCTGTCCACAAACTCTTGGAAATCTCCATTCTAATTCTATTAAAAAATCCCATTATAACTGGCAAAGTTGCCTACCAAAGCTTTTCAAGCCTTATTAAATGAAATCCTAAAAAAATTAAATAGGGCTAATTCCATACTTACAGTATAGCTTGCTCTCTCCCACCCCCCCAAGCAATGCCCCTTTATAACTGGAAGAAAGTTTGCAGAGCTGCAGCTTGGGAGAAAATGAAATGGCAGCTGTTCTCAGGCATCAGCTTGTTAAATATTGCTATGAAGCTACTGGCAAGCCTGGGGGAGCTTCTTCTTCTCCTATAGGATAGTACTTAAGGCTCTAAGAGCTTTCATGGAGCCTTAGGCCATACTATCAAAAGTAGTATTTTGCTACAGTAAAATATAGGCAAGAGGATTGTGGATTCCAATGCAATAAACAAATGCAAATTTCAAGTAGAAGCTGAAAGGATTTATTGGACAAAGCAAAACAAAAGAGTAACTCAAATTATAGAGAAACAGGAAATAGCCATAAACAAGACAATAAAATAAGAGTATTCTCCAACAGAGGGATAAAAATACAGAACAGAAAATCTCATATCCCTATGGGATCTGGCACCCCATATTCTCATCAAAGGTAACTAGAGATTATTTATTCATTTATTTATTTAAATCTATTTAGATGCCAATACAAATGGACTCTTCCCATATTATTCCAGCTAGTGAATAAGAACTAGTAGGGTGCATTGGTTAAGGTTCTATACTAGGAGTGAAGAGAGCCATGTTGTAGTCCTCTCCTAGGCATGGAAGCCAGCTGAGTGACCAGGGTCCAGTCATTTACTCCAATCTCTGCATCAGGGTCTGCAACAATTCATATTTCTAATTCAAGTGCACTTATTGTTATTGCTGTAGCAGTTTTCAAAAGTTTGTGTGAGGTGGTACCAGTTCAACCATCCCATATTCCCTGCCAGAGGGCTGGCCTTGAATAACATGCTAGAACTAAAATTTCATGAGAAAGCGATTATGCAGAAGAGTAGATGAAGGACTATTTGATTTGGAAAACATAAACACCTCTTTGCCTTTAAATTATCTTCCATAATAGAAGTGTAGATGGATTTAAGAATGCTACCTGCCGTCTATCAAGCTCACTTCACAAGCATTACTAACAGATCCAATATAATTCCGTTGCAGTGATAAACAACAAGCACAGTCTTGTGTTCAGACTCTAGCAGTACAATTAAGATTCTACAATGTAATTCGAGAAAATTCATCTTGTAAACTAGTGTTTTACAACCTGGACAAATTTAAGATGTGTGGACTTCAACTTTATTTATTTTATTTATTTTGTCAAGTGATTATAAGATAACAGGTATAAGTATAACATAGTTATGAATACATGAAATGGATACATATAAGAAAAATAAAAAGAAACAATAGGACAGGGATGGTAGGCATGTTGGGGTGCTTATGCACGCCCCTCTTAGGAAAGGGTGAGGTCAATAGTAGACAGTCTAAGGTTAAAGTTTTTGGGATTTGGGGAAGAAACCACAGAGTCAGGTAGAGTATTCCAGACATTGACCACTCTGTTGCTGAAGTCGTATTTGCTGCATCAAGTTTGGTGCGGTTTACCTTGAGTTTGTATCTATGGTGTGCTCTTGTATTGTTGTGGTTGAAACTGAAGTATTCATTGACAGGTAGGACATTGCAATATATAATTTTATATACTATACTTAGATCGGACCGAAGGTGGCATAGTTCTAGGTTTTCTAGGTCTAGAATTTCAAGTCTGGTGGCATAAGGTATTCTTCAATGATTAGAGGAGTGGAGAACTCTTCTTGTGAAATATTTCTGGACTTTCTCAACTGTATTAATATCAGATACGTAATGCGGGTTCCAGACTGATGAGCTGTATTGGTTTAGCAAATGTTTTGTATGCTCTAGTTAATAGTGTGATATTACCAGAGAAAAAGCTACGTAATGCCTTTTTGGCTATGTAGTTACAGTGGGCTTTAGTACTTAGATCATTAGAGATGAGTACTCCAAGGTCCTTGACAGAGTTTGGATCATCAATAAGGTCTTGACTATTCAGCTTGTATTTTATTTTCTGATTTTTTTTTGCCAATATGTAAGACAGAGCATTTACTTGTTGAGATTTGAAGTTGCCATTTGTTTGACCATTCTGATGCATAGTCGAGGTCTTTTTGAAGGGTAGCAGTATTGTCTCTGGTGTTGAATAGCTTTACATCATCAGCAAAGAGAATGCAGTTGCTCTTAATATGATCACAGAGGTCATTTATGTAGAGTATAAAGGGTCCTAGAACAGGAGGGTGGGGCTTGTGTCCCAGTGATACTACGTGCGATCGGGAAGCTCCTGGATCGCCGTAGATATCTTCTCAGCTGGACGGTCCATTTGGACCTAAACCATCCTGAAGAGATGGTGAAGGGAAAGAGCACGTCCTGTTGATCCCAGGGACATCGCAAAGTCCCTGGTTGATCCAGGAGAAGCTCTTTTGCCAGCGGAAAAGAGGCAGCCAGCAAGCTGCTGAAGCTGGGACAGCTCCGAAAGAAAAGCAAGACTGGATGAAGGTGTGTCGGTTTGGTGAGAGGTTCTTTTTTTATTTACTTATTTCTGAAGAGAACACCCCAATAATTGGAAAGTGGACTTAAAAAGTAAAGAGACACTTTATAAGCGGTTAAGCTTTTCTTAGATTGATGGCTTTTCTTCCTTTTTATCTCTTCTGGAACTATTTGATTTTAAAAGGGACTGGCTTTTCCTCTATGTAAAATAATCTTTTGTTCTGATGGTCTTTTTCCTTTTTTTCCACCAATATTTTTGGATTAAATGCTGTTTATGATTTTAAGAACTTTTTAGAAAAGAGAGCAATACCAATGTGCCTTTTCTCTTTTTTTCCTTTTTCTTGCTCTTGAGGGGAGGAGTGAAAGTGAAAGCACTGCCATTTAGAGGCTTGGATATGTGTTCCTTTCTTCCTCATTTGTTTATCTATGTGAGCTGCATTCAAGGACATAGAGTTCCTTCTTGAAAGAGATAGTGTGGTGAGCACGACGGATTGTATACACAGGTGCCCATCTGTGAACTATTGATAGCAGAACCCATAGTTGGAACTGAAAGAAAGAAGACTAAAGTGACCTTGAAAGTATATTCTACTGGATCATATCCAGTAATATATAAAAAGGAACAAACAGTTAGATATGGTGAGATATTGAATGAAAGGGGTGAACTTAAATCTATGCAAGTGTTGGAAGAACAAGGTATAAAAATGAATTGGTTTTCATATTTGCAAGTACAATCTAGATTTGATAAGGATATTAAAATAGAAGGTATTTATAACAAGCAGATTGGGCTAGACAAAATATTGATGGGCACTGATGAAAAGGTGATTAAAAACTTTATGGATATTTTCTAGAAATTAAAATGGAAGAGGAACAAGTTAAAGAAACAATGATTGCTTGGGGGAAAATTTTGGATATGGGATTGATCTAGAGAAATGGGAAAAATTATGGTCCCAGAATTATAAAATGACAATGTCAACTGCTTATAAAGAAAATTTGTATAAGATGTTTTACAGGTGGCATTTACCCCGACGAGAATTGCAAGAATGTTTAAGAATAAATCGGATAAATGTTGGAAATGTCATCAGATACCTGGATCATATTACCATATGTGGTGGACTTGTCCGGATGCAAAAAGATATTGGACTAAAATCCACATATGGTTGGAAAAAATGATACAACAACACATAGACTTGAAACCAGAAATATTTTTTATTGGGAATTATACCAGATATCTACAATAAAGAGTTGAAATATTTGATTGTAAATGTTTTAACAGCAGCTAGAATTGTATTTGCCAAAAATTGGAAGAATGATAAAATACCTATGCAGGAGGAAGTGATTAGGAAAATTATGGACTGTGCTGAAATGAGTAAACTGACATTTGAAATTAGAGAACAAGAAGATAAACAATTTTACAAGATATGGGATTTGTTTTATCAATGGTTGGATAAAAAGACTTGGTAATGCAATAGACTATATAATTTTGTAATAGAAATATAATAGGCTGATATAAAATATAATGTTGATATATATAACCATTGGATGAAAGTATAACATAAACTTTAGATTAAAATATATCTCGTATATATGATGAAATAAATAGTTTAATTGTACACAAGTAATAATTGATAAATACATAATGTTTTATTGATAATATGAGAAATTCTCTTTTTGATAAATTGTGAGTGATGAATATGAAAGGATGACACAAAGGATTTGTAACCAACTGACACACTGTATGTGTATATGGAAGATGGTTTTTATGTTTTGTATGTCTTGTTTGTATGTTTGTATCAAAATAAAAAACTTTTATATATATAAAAAAAGAGAGTTGGTCCTAGAACACTTCCTGGGGGTCACCACTGACAATGTTGACATTGACAATGTTCTAGAATTCTCCAGTCGGAGTTGAAAAATATGTTCTAAGCTGGTATTTAAAAACAGTACTTAGGAAATTGGTTCCCATTTTCTTCATCTAGGATCCTATATATCAAAATTAGGACTAGAAAAAGTAGAATGGGTTAAAATGACCTGAAATATATTTTGTTTAATGACACAGCTTATTAAGAAATTTGAGACACTTCAGAACTAACCCTTGCATTGAAACAAAGTTAATACAATTAGGAAAATAAAAACTGAAATATAATGATTATAAGCCAAATGTCCCTGCAGTATAAATCTCTTCTATATTAAGCAAGGCATCATGAATGACACAGTATACATTTAAAACAGTGAACAAAGATTTGCGAGCAATAAAACTTTAGATGCTTTTGCACCATATACAAAGGGTTGATTTGTTTCACTGAATTTAATTATGTTTAGATTACAATATAATGTAATTTTTTTACATCAACCTTAAGCTAATATATTATTGGCATATAAAAGTGTTATTGGCATTTTTTTCTTCCCACACATGTACAGAATCTAATATATTTGATGTGTAAGAGAATTCATTAAAAGGAGAGGTTTACTGTGAATACATCAAAATTGTGGATAATCTTCAGGGGACATCAAGGAAGGTAAATGATGAAAGCAACTTCTCATTGATACGATACAAGTTCCACACCTTTCATACATGCATGGTGATGTCATGCATCTATATGAATGGAATTCAGCTTACAAGATGATGACATGATATTGCATATTTTTACAAGAGGAGTGGATCCTTCAGAAGCCAAAGCTTCTAGCTCTGGACTTCTTTACTTCTTCTTCTAAAACTAGTCTACCATTTATTGAAGTTATTTCTTTTTAAAAATATCTTGACCAAATATATTTCATTATTCAGTTCAAATTTAAAAATTTGCATATGTGTATTTATGTCTGTCACCAATAGAAGAGAATATGCAGGGCTAAGGGTCAAACTGTGCAGCCCTTGGTGCTCTCTGAGCTTGTTGATTTCCCAACTAATGTAGGTATGTCGGTAACATCATTCAGCATTCAATCTTGGCATTGCCTAGTTGAATAATGGAATGTCTGCAAAAAAACAACCATGCTCAAAGAGCACCAAAGAAATACCTTGGAATGAATCTTGATGTAAATTATTTAGGAATTATCCAAATAAATAGATCAGAATAAGGAATAATAATAATAATAATGTTAGCCAATATGTGGCTATTTCATTTTAAAAATGAAAAAAAGTATTTTGCAATATTTTCCTAATGTTGAAGAATTCTCTTGTTTTGGGAAACCCAAGTCTGTATTTTTTCAGACATCCAGTTTGTGATTTTCTAAGTCAACTGAGAAATTATCTGGTACGCCCACTATATCACTCTCACACTTCCTTTCTGCTCCCATGCCTAGCCCAGGAAGAATTATTCTGCTACAATTTCTAATTATTCCGAACTACAAACTGTAATTTAATTTGTATTCAAGATTAACTCCAGAATCTATTCTTAGTGTATAAAGGCAAATTATACTACCATTCACATGAAAAGCAAATCAAATAACCATTCAAAGTGTAAATGCAGAAGAGAGAAGGTAAGAGGAAGCAAGGCTCACTCTGATAACAGCCTATTAGAATTAGATCGTTACATCTGAATCTTGGCGTTTATAGGCAATAGAAGTTTAAGTTCAGTGCCAAACAATAGAGTACCAGAGGAAAGAAATCTAATTGAACTTACTGCACTCTGCACTTTTAATACAATTCCTTTTTGACAGTTTTAATGATACTAAACTGAATTACTGTAGTGGACTATTTGCTTTCTATTGGAGAAAAGGTATGATGGATATGGCAGCCATAGTTTGTCAATGCTATTGAATGTGCTTTGAGTGATGTCTGGTAATGAAATATATTAAATGCAAAAATATTGTCTCGATAATGCTTACAGATCAGTCCTTTGTTTTTTTGTTTTTTGCTTATATTTGGTTAAGCCTAAAGGTATAGTCTGTAAATTAAATAAGTGCTGCATATTTGTGAGGAGGGGAGGGGAAGTAGGAGTAATTGTGGATATTAAAAATATAAGGCCAGATTAAACATGTAACTACTAAATAAATATTCCAAAATATTTTAATACCCTGACTGGCCTAGGGAGGGGTTAATTTTCATTTGGATTGCATCTAATATGAATTTTCATTCCTTAAGCTAATTACTGAATTGAGTCTGAAGGGGGAATTATTGTCAAGGATGAAGCTAGAGTAAAACTAAATAACACCTTCCCTACATATTAGTCCTAGTACAAATAAACCCTACACAAATATTTTTAATTTCTATGTAGATTAATATTTAGCATTTCTAACTTGACCTTCAGAAATAAACATCTGCAAAGCATTTCTAAGTAAATCAAGATTCTGATAGCCTCAACCTGCTGGTCTTTAGAAAGACCCCAAAGACTTGGCTCTTTCTTTGATTCCTGGGTTTACATGATCCATTAGCATACGTTAGCATATATTATATGAGTTATTGTTCCTGGTGCTAAATATCTTTATACATCTTTATGTGTGACTCTTTTGGTGAGGGGTGTTGATGTTTATAACTTGTTAGTAGTCTAGAACACTGGACAAGGGGAAGACCATGTAAATCAAATTAAGAAATGTTATTTTTTAAACTTTCATACAGACTGCAGCTGATACACTGAGGAGATAAGTGATGGCATAGAGTCTTTAATCTCCTGGGTGTGGGCTTGTTGGGTATAATATAAAGACATTTTGCAATTTATTCAAATTTACATTGAAAGTTGTCATAAATCACATTTGTATAGTTCATAATATGCATCATCCCTAAAAAAAATCTGTTTCCAGAAAATGACATTTACAATGGATGATTCCTGATATGATTGAGCTCTAACTCCCTATTTTGCACATAAATGTTGCCATAAGAAGGATGCAAAAGATCCTTGTATTAAACTGCTGCTTGTTGGCGATACTGAATAAGATGGAACAGCAATCTAACTCAAAAACAGGTAGCTTCTAATATTCCTGTGATTAGATTCACTCATCAATAGTGCAACTATTTCTTTCAAGTTCCGAGTATCTCTCCCTCCCTCCCTCCCCCCCTCTCTCTCTCTCTCTCTCTCTCACACACACACACACATTTTAAAAAACATTGTTGGAAGATCAGAATATGACTAATAGGTACCTAGAAAATAATAAGTGCAGTGTTTAGCCTGTGAGATTATTTATTGACTAGACATTTCTACCAGGGTCTATTTTTGATTGACCTTTTCTGGAATAAAACGATTGCTTTAAGTTTGTGTCACTATGTTTATGAGGTTTTACTTCCAGTGATTAATGGCTGAGGAGGTCCAAATAGCTGTTAATGATTTATCCCTATAAAACTATACCAGAAAGATGTTTTAGTTTGTATTATATATACATTTTATATTAAAAATGGAAGCTATGTTAATATTTTATGTTTACTCAGACACAGCTCAACAAATATGCCTGTCGAAGTAGAAACTGGTACTGATATAAGGATATTTATCACCTACATTCATATTGTGTAGTACTTCTTGCCTATTGTGAAATGTATGTAAATGCACACATACTAATTATACAAATCAGACCCCAAACCAGAGGTGGTATTCAGCATGTTCTGACCAGTTCTAGAAAACCGATAGCAGAAATTTTGAGTAGTTCCCTGAATCAGCAAAAATACCACCTCTGACTGGAGATTTTACAGTATCCTTCCCCTGCCACGCCCACCAAACCACGCCCACAGAACCAGTAGTAAAAAAAATTGAATCCCATCATTGCCACAAACCCTTTTTTTATACCCTCATAATGCTGAATCTTATTTTTTTGGAATGACCTCAAGTCAGTTTTTGACTCCTGGTGATTGCCTAGATTGGCTTGTAGTTTTCTTGGCAAAATTTTTAGCACTGATTGAGCATTGTTTCCTTTTTAGAGCTGAGAGAGGAAATGCCTGAAGATCACCCAGCTGGCTTTGTGCCCAAGGTAGTACTAGAAATCATGGTCTCCTGGTTTCCAGCCTGGTGCCTTAACCATTATACCAAAGTGACTTTCTAAATCATACCATGTGGAAAAATCATTTAGTGCATGTTGCTTTATGTCTCTGGGTCTAACTTCAGTGTTAATGTTGCATAAAATTGTATCCAGAAAGTGGGGAGAAGTGTTCAAATATTACTCCCAGTGCAAATCAATGCAGATATTATTCCCAGTGCAATTCGCAACTCTAGATGGATAAATCAATATATCAGTTGGATCTGGATGTATTGATTTTGGATCAATCCTAGAATGAATAATGAAAAATACAATTTGTATGAAAATTAGAATATTTTTTCATTTTTTCATTTTATTTCCATTTTTTATGACAGCAAAATCATTATGCTTATAACCTTATTTAGAATTTTAAAGAATAGAAGTTTTAAAACGTATTTTAATTAATGAATTTTGGTTAATCACCAGAACAATGAAGGGGGAAATTTTTATTAATAAAAAAAATTAAAATAACAAAGAAAACAGAGGCAAAGAAGGAGAAGAAAGAAGAATTCAAAAAGTTGTCTTCTACTGAATGATGTCATTGGCTATTTAGCTTAATACTGTCAACTAGAACAACTCTGCTGTATTTCAGGAATAGCTTTTGTCCTTTCTTGGATATACTGGACCTATGGAGCTATACTTCATATCTCAGGAATGTAAAATAATTTTGAAACACAACAACAAAATGACAGTCCTTAAGCAGATGTACCAAGAAGAGCATACAAAAACATAACGTGGTTTTCCCTAAAAAAAAGTCCAGCTTGTTGGTCTTGGCACATAGTATTTAGCCCATTATACAATCATAACCCTGACAGCTACAATGATATGCAAACCATCATCACCAATTCAGATATTCTAAATTTCTGAAAGAAATGATAATTTGAAGCAAACTTAAGAAAATCAGTAAGCAATCGTATTCAGCAGAAGCATGGGGATTGCTGAACCATAAATTCAAAAGCAAGATACTTTGAAATGATCTTCTGGCATCCTAAGGCACTTTTCTGTGATCATATAGTCATTTCAAAAAGTTATTCATGGAAGAAGTGTGCCTAAGGACTCCATTTTTCTGACCGTATACGATATTTTTGCTGAGGGAAAAAAAATCCATGCATTTTCCAAGGTATATACAATATGTAGTTTGTACAGTGCAAAATAATGCCATTCCCAAAACTCTGAACCCAGTTACTATGTTGAATTTTGTAATCAGTGCCTATCATAAAGAGCCATTTCATATTTCTGCAAAATATTCTGCAGGTAAAATGTATCTGCTATATAGTTTGGTTGCAAAGAGAATACGGAAGAAATGTATTTACGTGAAGAAAAAATGCATTGGAAGGGAATGGATGTGATTATGCTTCCACTGATGAGTCATAAATACAGTTGAATACTCATGAAGTTGAAACTGATGACAGAAGTGAGAAAAATGTAATCAATAAGGCTGGTGAAATAGACAATAAATGCAAAGATGCTTGCATAAGCATAGAACATAGGAAAGAACTGGTGAATAAAAAAGCTGTAGTTTTTTTTTTAAATGTATCTGCTGAAGAAAAGAACTTTATCTGCAGATTAGAAAAGAAATATGAAAGTACTCCAAACCTTGGACAAGTACGTAAATTATGCAGATCGCTCCTAAGACATTAGTATTATAACTATAGTAATATTATAATTCCTTATTTACTACCAATAATAATTGATTATTAATATCACATTATTAACCACACAAATTATTGTTAAATTATCAAAATACCAAGGGGACAAAAACACATTTTCTTTCAATCTGATTTGGGTGGAGGCCTTTATGTATGTATGTCATGCCCCTGGTGGAAACTGACTTTGAGGCAGAGAAGGAACAGCCAACAGGGATTGGAAGTGTGGCTCTGGAGGTTGTGGAGGAGGCTGGGAAAGGAGAGAGGCCAGCTGGGCAATCAGAAGAGGACCCAGGCCCATCCCCTCTCCATCCTAGGGCACACAGGGAGGAGAGGATAAGGGAGAGACATGATCTATTGGGGAGGAGAGGGTCTTGATCCTCTTCATGGGCTGCAGCTGTGACAACTGGATAAGAGGACGGACATGCGTATGGGCAAGTGCTGGAAACAAAGCGTGGAAATATTTCTAGTTTATTGTTCCTCTCTGAGTTTGATGTTCTTCCCAGTGTGTGTTCTGATATCTGTGGACGTCTTCAAGCCCTTACTTTGCCTGGTTTGTGTTGGTTTTTTTTACCCTTTATAATTTCCTGCTTCTTGTAACTGCTTGTGTGGGAGCTTTTTGTCTCCAGTCAAAAAGATTTGGAGCTTGGAAGCAAAGTGAAGGAATAAAAGGAGCTTTACCTGTTTTTTGTGATTGTGTTTATTTTGTATCCCACCCTGGCTCAACACAATGTATTAAATTGATAGGCTAGTTTGCAGGGCAAGATTTTTAAAAAGTCAAGATGGTGTTTGTGATGCACATATGATACAGATGCAGCTTCGATTGCACTACTTTGGCCATTATGTTGACTTTTCCTGAGAATGGGCTCCAGCACAAATCTGAAAGCTCAGAAGATTAAATATCTGGTCCTGGTGATTGACCCAGATTGGATCCTGTAACATTATCCTGGGACATGTATATTTGTCTTCATTCCTAGAAGTCATATTGACTGTATGAGTATCCATAGCAGGAGTTGGGGAAGAATGACTACATACTATATTTATTATGTTATAATCATGCAAATCCAGCAGTGTTTACATTTGCATCAAACATTGGGAAGTTAAGCACTTTATGGTGGCATTTGTATGGTGAAAACACTGCACATATTAGGGTTTTTGCGCAAATTGCTAATTCATCCATAGGCCACAGGAACAAGCAAATGAATGTATGTTATTACATCTTGATACACAGTGATGTCTCATGCATGAAATGGACTGAGCTTTCATTGTGACATCCTATTTCATTATTTTGACAAACCTTTAATTGCAGCAAATCCATGTGATGGTTGGGAAGCTATATCAGTACTGGGAGATCTGAGCTGCGTGGACCAGCTCTACTGACTAGTGCTATCTTACGTATTGTGAATGTATGGTGTTAACTATAAAGTCATAGAAAATGGAATAATCTCAGCTACCTTGTTTGGTAAAGCATCACTTGGAGTCATTATCAATTTTAAAATGGGAAATGCAAGTTCAAATGTTGGATGAACTTTGCATTTGTCTAGCAATCATTCAACTATGGATTCCCAACCAAATTTCCTCCCTGCTAGATTAATGGCATGTTTTTATTACTATTTGCATTCAGAATAGGAATTATCCCACATTAGTCATATATCAGTTCAGATGATAGAACAGAAACTGATGCAACAATGGGTGATAAGTTATGAACCAATACACATTGATACTATTTATTATACCACTTTTTGAGTAATGTCAAACATTCTGGTTCTCCAGGGAGAATCTGGCAGAATCATTCTTCTTGGTTTCTTTTCCCTCTGTAGTTCTTCAATTATTGTTCTTAATACCATCATTATTATTTTTGCCCTGCCTTATTATTTTGTCCTCCATAGTATAATGTTATGTTCCTGAATCTGACCTCTAGTGAGAAATATGGGACTGATTAACCATATCATTCTTGTTTCTTATCTTTCAGAAATTGGACAAATTAGATTTGAAGCATGCAAGGGAATTGAGTTACAGATGTTCTGCGTAATGCTAGGAAGATTAATCTACATCTCTGACTCTAGATGTTCCCAGTGGGCAGAAGAACAAGGAAGGCAGGATATTTTGTTGTCTTTAGCCAAAACGTTATGTTGTGGTACAGAATCAGTTACTCCAACAGAACTTTGTTATGGTGTAGAATCCATTACTCCAAGAGAACTTTTTTTCAGGGAAGATGGAATTTCTGAAATAAAAAAAAATTGGTTTACTTTTGGCATTGAGTGCTACTTAGGGAAATTGCACTTCTTTAAATTACATTTAACCTAATGAGATAATAGAATTCAGGGTCAACATCTAAAAAACCAATCCCTCTTTTAGCAATTGTTACACTTGTTGCCAATCTGCCCTCACCATTCTCTTTCAAATGTTGTGGCAAATGCAATGTGACTCTGTGTTGTGTATTTCAAGAACTTTGCACTATAAAGACTTTTCATTTTTTTCAAGTTTTTGACTTAATAAGAGCAAAAATTTACATTTCATTTTTTTAAAAATTATGATTTATTCTAGCTGATAATTTTATAAAAGCAAATAGTTAATGCAAACTGTATTTTTAGAAGATGTATATTTGAGAACCCTGTGTGCTTTTAAAAAATGCTGCAATTTGGATTGAAAATGAATAAATATTAGATTTGTGTATATTAGATTTGTCTATTTCTGTATATTAGATTTGTGTATTAGAAAGTGAAGATAAGTTCGGAGAAAATGGGGAAAAATAGAGAGGAAATCCTGTATGTCAAAAGACTACTGAATTGCTTTCTACAAAATCTAATTATTATTTTTACCCTTGCTCAGATGAGAAAAATCACTGATTTTGAAATATCTCACTATCCTTTCTGCTTATTTGAAGTACAGTTTTATGCTCTTGTTTTAAAAAAATCAGTTCAAGTCTGAGAGTACTAATTTATCTATGGCAGCATTTTCAAATATTCCAGGCAGATCAAAGGCTAAAAAATTAAAAATGAAGACATTTGCTGTGAAATTATAATTTATTTATTTAAGGGAATGTTAGCTTGTTTGTAATTGCTAACAATTTTTTCCCTTCTATAAATTACTGAAATGTGAATCTTTATACAATCTGTGTTATTTATCCATATATTCAGTTATTTGTTTTTGAAATCAAATTTTGGCAGCATCTTTAAAGAGTGTTCTCATATGCACCTTTATTCCTACATTATTTTTGTACATTTTTTCTCTAATTCATTTATGTTCAAAGGCATATGATATTCTGAACTCAAATTTCAGACATTTTCCCAGTTTGGGGGATAAATATCTACCAAGCCCTATAGGAATTACACAATTGCAGATTGATTAGGTCCATTTGTTTAAAAATGTAGCCAAATGAAATATCTACAGTCTATCATGCATACACTTTTCATGGAGATTTTACTTTGTGTTCTTAATTATAAATCTGAAATATCTTTTCAAGAAAGTAATTAAGCCCTGATGAATGAGCACTGGCTGTTGTATGAAAGATCTGATTTTCAAGGTGGAAGTACCTCAGAGAAGCCATAAATGTGTAGAAAATTCTAATGTGCTAGACTTCATGCCAGGCATGGTAATAAATCTTGACTCTCCAGACACTAACCCATATTCAGAACTTGCTTACAGCAGAAGCTCAAAAGACAACATAGATTATTTGTGATTGTACAGGCAGGAATGAATCCATTCTGCTAACTGGCAAGTGGAACAGAAAAACAAGGTCTATAGGGATGATAGATAGATAGATAGATAGATAGATAGATAGATAGATAGATAGATAGATAGATAGATAGATAGCTTTATCTAGGGTTTAAATGCTAGGCTTTTTCTTCCCACCTTTTTGAATCAATAAAAAAATTCTCTCTTCTCCCCCGCTCCAGACAGGGTGGTCATTGGTAGAAGATGTGTGTGAAAAAAGTGAAGGTAATAACCACAATTCCATGATCAAAGTTTTCACTTTTTTATTCAACACAAATAAGTCAAAGGAACTCTGGGAGTTGAAGTCCATACATCTTACAAACACTGATGTACAATATTCTTCTTTCCCAATCTAGACTTTAGGAAACCACCTGTGTTTGTTTTAATCTGCTGGTACTCCTTCAATTCTATTTTATGAAGTCTCTAGTCTCTTTATGCAGGACTATAGTCATGTATTTATAATTTAAAAGATTTGTTTGGCCACCCACCTTAAACAATTCTGGGTAACTCATAGCAACACTAAAATTCAATCCCAATCCCAATCCTTGTATTTGTTCTGGAGTTTCCTGTTTTCAACACATTTCCTTTAAAACAACAGATTAGAGGTTTCCCCCCCTTTCTCTTTACCCAAGGACCACAGTTTCCCCTTTGTTTCATTTGCCAAAATATGCCCCAAGAGGTTAACCCAAAGCAAATGGCAAATATTACCAGAATTAGTGGGCTGAAGTGCTTCACATTTTAGCCAGTGGTGGGATTCAAAAAATTTACTACCGGTTCTGTGGGCATGGATTGGTGGGCATGGCAGGGGAAGGATACTATAAAATCTCAAGTCAGAGGTGGTATTTGCCAGTTCTCCGAACTACTCAATATTTCTGCTACCGGTTCTCCAGAACTGGTCAGAACCTGCTGAATACCACCTCTGATTTTAGCATGTAATTATATTTTAAATCAAATTTTACTTTATATTATAGTTATGCAAAGTATACAGCCAAAATTTATCAATAAACCACAGTGAATTAATTCACTGGCATTTACAGAGGGGATTATGATCTATAGAATGGGAAATATTCATTCATTCATTCATTCCATTTCCATAGCACCCAACTCAACCAAGTGACTCTGGGCAACATATAGACATAATGAGGCACATATCTCTACTTTCTCATATTTTATAATATTTACAAGACATCAATTTATGTGACTTCCTAATAAAAGATGGGTTTCAAAACAGGACCTGGATCAAGATGGAAATGGGATTCCTGTTATTTCCTACATCACTGAGCATGTAGTGTAGAAGAGAAAATTGAAAATGAAATGGGAATTATTGGTGGATGAATTTCCCAACTGGATCTTCAGTTAAATAGTCCATACCCTGAAAAAGATCTGATTTTCCTTAAAGCAGTTATAATATATGTAGCTTCTTTTCTACTGTTACCTATTTATGATGGTGGGACATGAGAATATAACCCTGGGAATGGCAGCAAAGAGTACTAACTTTAGAATTAAATAGAGGACCTGAACATTTCCTGCATTTGGAAAGATAGTACCGGTGTAACAACTAGGTAATATTTTCAAATAAGACTACATTTCATTAAGGAAATTTTATCTATTGTTCATATATTCATTGAGACTAATCATCTATTTCTCAGATCAAGTAACATGAATTTCTTATAAACTGGGAAGAAAGCGAACTCTGGTGAACTCTGGAAATTCTTTCAGGTGTAATTCCTGTACCTGTATAAAGAATGAAATATATGCAAAGATTTTAACAGCTTCAAAGAGAAATGAAATAACCAGAATAATATTTTTGCATACACTATGTTATCATTATTATTTTTTCTGGGTTGCCTAAGCTGTGCTAGCAATGCAGTAACAGCAATCCAATTTTACTGTATCATATAATTAATTAACAGTTCTCAGGGGCATCCAAGCTTGTGCATTTACATTCAGGAAGCACTTTTTTAAAGAAAAAAATCCTCTCATTCAAATTGTGCACTCTCTGAATATCTTTGCTCAAAGGAAAAACTTCATTATGATTATTATTTTTAAAGAGATTCTGCTCCTTTTATATTTTTCACTTACAGGTCCCTTCCTAATCAGTGGATGAGAAGAACAAGGGTGTAGCCATTCTTATCAGACTATCCTATAGTAGCAAGGCACCTTAGGAAGAGCTCCATTTTATAATGCAGAATAAAAAAATGTTCTTATTACTTTATTTCATCTAGTTTTGTAGCAAAATGTAATACAAGGGATACGTGTCTGAATTTCAAACAGCCTAGCAATTGAAAAATACTTGTGAACTTTATATAAAAATATGGCAGTTGATATCCCACTTAAGCCATCTACTAAAAAGGATAAATACAATAGGCTATTGCTCCCTATCAGACTAGCCATTTTTAAACATGGTGGGGAGGAAAGGAAGTTGTTACCAATAACTGACCCACAGACCCTCATAATCAGCATAATTTTGCTTTTCTCATGCTTCATAGCATGGAATACTCTTCACAGTAAGTTATTTCTTCATGACTGAATTTTCTGTTCTGCCCAACTTCTGGTCTTAACAGGGAGCCATCTTTTTCATTTCTATGCCCTCAAGATGAACTGAATTTCCATCCAGTTTTGTTCAATCAAGAAGAGTACCAAAATAATTTAGATGAATAAGGAAAAAAAACCTGGGAGAAAGGAAATTCTTGTATTAACTTACTTTGTTATCCATAATGACTACATTGAAAAATAGATGTATACTGGGGCTTTTTTCTCAGCTTAATTTGGGTAAAAATATTGCCCTATGTATAAGAAAGGCTCAAGAAAACACACTAATTCCTAAACATTTTTGGAAAACTACAAATTATTATAGGTACAATATAAGGGACGGAGGACAGGCCATAATTGTTCTCTGTCACAATTTTGCAACAACCTGCAGAAAGTGTATCTATCATTTATATTTGGAAGCTGTCTTGAACTAAGCAGAAAAAGTAAGATGTGTGCATTTTAAATAACTCTTTTGAAAAATGGTAAATATATTAACAGGGGTGACATAATAGCAGCGTTCCAATATCTCAGGGGATGCCTCAAAAAAGAGAGAGTTGTAGGAAGTCCCCCCCCCAAGAATGAAATATTTTAGGGAATATTAAAAGAGGCAGAATATTATATTCCCCAAAGGATAAATGGGGAAAAATCTTAACAAAGGCAGAAAGCAGCCCCAACAGTCTCCAGCAGATACCTGAAGTTTTTAGAGATGGATATTTTGTGCCCATTAAGAAAGACTGGGCCAACCTATTCACAAACAAAATACTTTCATCTCCAGTTGATGGGATTAAAAAGGACAGGACATGACCTTTAGGACATAATAGGATTTTATTTTTATTTTATTTTATTATGGGATTTCTATGCCGCCCTATCACCCGAAGGACTCAGGGCAGCTCACAACGATAAAAGATACAATACAAATATTAAAAAAACAATTAAACCAAAATCCCAAATAAACCAATTAAAATTGATAAAACTGTCACTAAAACCCCATCCCCTCCATCAGTCCAGGTCGGCAAGCTGGAAAAGCCATGTTTTCAGGCCACGGCGGAAAGGATTGAAGGTCAGGGGCCACCCAAGCTCCTAGGGCAGCTGATTCCACAGGGTGGGTGCTCTCACCGAGAAGGCTCTGCCCCTAGGGGTCGCTAGCCGACATTGTCTGGCTGATGGCACTCCAAGGAGGCCCTGTCTATGGGAGCGTAGGGGACATTGGGAAGTCGTTGCAGCAGGGTTTCCTGCAAATACCCCAGTCCTAAGCCATGGCTTTATAGGTCAGCACCAGCACCTTGAATCTCATCTGGAGGGCAACCGCCAACCAGTGCAGCTCATAGGAGGGGTGTAACATGAAAGTATCGACACTCCATCACAACCTGCACAGATTCTGGACCAAAGCCCAGTGGTCCTCAAGAAGCATGTAAAGAGCATTGCCTTCCAAACTGACGAATGCTCAACATCTGGACAGATAGAACAACTGGACACCAGGCTGGGAAATGCATGCGGCCAGCCTTAGCTAGGAGTTGGACTAGAAGATTTCCAAGGTCCCTTCCAACTCTATTATTCTCTTCTGTTCTTGTAATATAATTATAAGATTCATTGACTTTTTGTAATGGTTTCCTTTGTTAATTAACTTTATTTATTAATAATGACTGCTTATTACATTTGAGGATCTGAATGCATCAGATTCATCAATTGATGGAAAGAATTGGAAATGTCCCTAATGTCAGGTTTTGCTTTGCTGAAAATAAAGACCAGCACACTTTGGTCAGATTCGGAATGACTAGACCTCCAACTGCTCTCTAGGCCCCTCCTCCAGTGCTTCATCTCCTGGAGCTCTGCGGAAAACCACGGAGCCAACCGGGATCTGCACTAGGTCAGAGGCCGCAAAGGGACAACATGGTCAAGAGCCTCTGAGGCAGCCCTTTGCCAGGTGTCCACCAGGGCCTTGGCCGGGCTGTGGGTAAGGGAGGCAGGAATCAACCCAAGCACCATCTGGAACCTTTCTGGGTCCATCAGGTGCCTAGGGCGGAACCATCTAATGGTTCTGCATCCCAGCGATGTGGGCTGGCATACTGGAAGGCCAGCCGGAGGAGGTAATGATCGGTCCATGACAGGGGTAAAATAGTTGGTACTTCCCTACCCAGAGCATTATACCACTGCTCAGAGATAAAAACAAGGTCAAGCGTATGCCCCCCACCATGAGTCGGACCATGGCCGTCATGGAAGCCATGAACTCCTGATCCATCCTTGATGCTCCACCTTGAGAAGGCAGGTTGAAATCCCCCAGAACAATAAGTCTGGGGAACTCAATCGCCACCCCCGATAGGACGTTGAGCAGTTCGGATAGGGCCATTGTCATGCAGCTGGGAGAAAGGTAAGTGAGCAACAGGCCCAACTGTCCACCAGGGCCCAATCTCAGGAGAAGGGACTCACACCCTCCAATCTGAGGGACAGTGGCCTCCCACGGACAAAGGGTCTACCTAATCACAACTGCCACCTCCCCGCCCCTACCCTGAGCTCGAAATTGGTGAAGCACACAGAAACCTCGCTGGCACAACTCAGACAGAGGGACTCCCCCCTCTGGACCCAACCAGGTTTCCGTAATGCAAGTCAGGTCCGTGTCTTCCTCCTCGATCAGCTCATGGATGAGGGGAGCTTTGTTAACCACGGACCTGGTATTTAAATAAACCAACCTGAGCTCAGGAGCCTGGTGTCCCATACCCCCAGGGAAATGGATGGGAACAAGAGGGTCAGAGTGTGCCACCTCTTGAAGATAGCGAGGACACGCTCCAGAACTACGATATGACCCTCCGCTCCTCCATCTCCTGCCATTCCCAGTCACTGTGGAGATTGCAGTCCCCACCCCAGCCCCTAGAGCCATGGAGCACCCCAGCCCCGTCCTCTCCCCGTCGTGACCCAAGCCTGCCCTGGACTGAAATTGGGCCAGCGGAAACCCCCCAGGTTCCACCCGAGCCCTACATTCCCCCTCCCTCCCTAACTCCCTTAAAAATTTAGATAAAAAATGAACAAACCATTAAAACTCCTCTCTTTACATAATTTAAAACCCCTATGTGTGCTATGCCACCTCTCAGGATCCCAGGATCCATCATTAAGGTAGGCCTTAAATAGTCCAACAGGCCATACCAGGGACAGGGGGACATTCCCCAGGGCCTGTAATTCTGCAGCTGAGTAAGTATTTAAAATCATGATTGTCCATAAAATGGGGGCAGCAGGAGATGGAAACAAAGGCCAGATGACAATCAGTCAATCATGTCCAGATAAATATGAATACCGTGGCGTCATGGGGTTTCCAAACCTGGGAACCCTCTCACAGTGACCGGGGAAGACCAGATGGAAAAAAGTCCAGCCACTGCCCTCTCACCGCAGTGGTAGTCCCAACACCAAGACCATAATGTAGTCCGGTGAGGTAGCACATCCAGACATGCCGCCCTCTCACAGTGGCAGGCTGGACAGAGATCAAAAATAAGACCATCACCTCCCTCTCACAGTGGTAGAAACCATCCACCCCACCAATCTGGGCAGATTAAATGGGGGGAAAACTGGCCCTGATGGAAGGGCTCCAGGTCAACAAAACCATCAATTCATCATAACCACAGCAGGGTGTGGAAGTGCTCTGAATTCTTTTAAAGCACTTTGTAGATGTGATGACCTTCCTGTTTCTTGAACTGTGGCCAATGCTAAATCAGCATAACCACAACACCCAGGCACTCCAGCATCCCCCAACAGCAGCCAAAGCTCGCTGGAGGACGCCATCCACCTTCACTCCAGGCTCTGTGGCTGCCCCAAGCCAGGGCTCCATGGCGGCTCCAAACCAGGGCACCGCTATTGTCTGCTCCCAGATCAGTCACTGGGGTTGCCCCAAAACAAATTTCAGCTGCCCTGGAACCAACACCACCAAACACGACCCAAGGCAGCAGCTGTCCACACAGGCAGAGCCCCAGACCGGCTCATCACCATGAAGCTGAAAATAGCAATAACTGCTCTCCATGCCCTTACACAATCTTCGCGCCAGCAGCTCTTCCAAGCCGACGCAGCCATCTCAAAAGAAACAAATCTGCCTCCAAGTACACACCAGCAGTCCAGACTTAGCAGCCCTCAGCTGGCAACAGGGGAAGCTCAGCAAGGAGGCAAAACCTTCGGGTTGGCCCGACCACAATGGACCTCGCTATTTTGAACAACTTTCGTCCTGTCTCCAACCTTCGCTTTGTTGTGAAGGTTGTTGAGAGCGTGGTGGCCTGACAGCTCCCGTTGTTCCTGGAGGAAGTGGATTACCTAGATCTGTATCAATTGGGTTTCAGGCCCGGGTACAGCACGGAGATGGCATTGGTCACACTGGTGGATGATCTCTGGTGGGCTTGGGATAGAGGTTATTCCTCTATCCTGGTCCTATTAGACCTCTCAGCAGCTTTTGATACCATCGACCATGGTATCTTACTGAGATGCCTCTGGGGGTTGGGAGTGGGGGGCACTGTTTTGCAGTGGTTCTCCTTCTACCTCTCGGGTCATTCACAGTTGATGTTGGCAGGAGAATGGAGGTCGACCCTAAGGCTCTTCTCCTGTGGGGTGCCCCAGGGGTCGGTCCTCTCTCCCCTCCTGTTCAACATCTATATGAAACTGTTGGGTGAGATCATCCGTGGTTTCGGGGTGAGGAATCACCAGTATGCTGATGACACCCAGCTTTTTATCGCCACCCCAAATCAATCCACTGATGCCCTCGATATGATGTCCCGATGCCTGGAAGCAGTACGGATCTGGATGGGGAGGAACAGGCTTTGACTCAACCCAGCCAAGACCGAGTGGCTGTATGTTACCCCTCCTGCAGAGAGGGTGCGCAACTTGGGTGTCCTCCTGGATGCACAGCTTAGTTTGGAGGATCAGGTGGGAGCTGTGGCCAGGGGGGCATTTGCTCAGGTTCGCCTGGTGCGCCAGTTGCACCCCTATCTGGACCGAGATGCCTTATGTATGGTTACTCATGCACTTGTTACCTCCCATGTGGACTACTGCAATGCTCTCTACATGGGGCTGCCCTTGAGGACCTCTCGGAGGCTTCAGCTAGTACAGAATGCGGCCGCACGGGTTGTGATGGGAGTATCCCAATACTCCCATATTACACCCCTCCTGCGTGAGCTGCATTGGTTTCCGGTTGCCCTCCGGGTGAGATTCAAGGTGCTGGTACTGACCTATAAAGTCCTGTATGGCTTAGGGCCGGGGTATCTATGGGACCATCTACGGCCAGTAACAACTTCCCAGTATTCCGTGCGCTCCCACAGACAGGGCCTCCTCAGGGTGCTGTCAGTTATACAGTGTTGCCTGGAGACTCCCAGGGGTACAGCCTTCTCTGTGGGTGCACCCACCTTGTGGAATCAGTTGCCCTTGGAACTACGGATGGCCCCTGACCTTCAATCCTTCTGTCACAGCCTGAAGACATGGCTTTTTCAACAGGCTGACCTGGACTGAAGGGGGGTTATTGTTTTATTATAATAACGGCTGTTTGCCGCTTTTAATTTGACATTTTGGGATTTTGATTTAATAGTTTTTTAAATTTTATATTTTGTATTGTTCTTTTATGATTGTGAGCCACCCTGGGTCCTTCAGGAGAGAGGGCGGCATATAATCCCAAAAATTAATAAATAAATCAGATTCTCCAATGAAGCACGTTCACAGGCTGTGTGTCATCAATCACATTCTCCAATGAAGCATTTTCTCAGGTGCAATTCCCTTAGCAACTGTCTCATTTAGCAATGGAAATTTTGTCCCAATTCTGTCCTTGTAAGTCAAGGGCTATCTGTACAACAAAAATACAATTATAAAATAATGCATACTAGATCATGATGATTTCTTCTGTCTTTTACTAGATTTGACCACTTTTATTCCAACAGCAAACTTTCTCATACTGCTCATGATGCTGTCAAAAAGTTTGAAATGTACCATGATCTCAAGAAATTTCATGGACTGTACAATAGTGATTGACCAAAATCTTATTTAAACCCTGTATCAATATTTTATTTTATGGGATTATATGAACATTTTGTCAAAGTGCTTCATTTGCAAGCAAACTACACCTCTGAACTCATTTCTTGAAGTGACAAAGCAGCTAGAGCTGTTTGAAATCCTCTCAAGGACGTTTGGACAAATTTGTCTTCTCTATATCTTATTGATATTTGAAGGTCTGAATCATTTTAACTCTTTAAATATTATATCAACTGGTCCTTTAATACATGCAGATTCTACAAAATAATGTAATCCCATTCCTCTGTATTGGATAACTGCATGCTAGTTCAAGAGGAACACATTGACTTTTGATAGTTGCAAAATTTGTATGTAAACCTGTATTTTTAAACCCTCCCTTCCTTCCTTCCTTCCTTCCTTCCTTCCTTCCTTCCTTCCTTCCTTCCTTCCTTTTCTTTTTTTCTCCCTCCCATTTTCCTCTTTATGCTACTTTATTTCTTTTTGTCCTTCAGCAACTGATAATGAAAGGCTGTGACTTGCAGTCTTGTCACCATGCTGATATTTATAAGCTCAAAGTTAAGGTTAAGCTCTGCCCCTATTTTCAAAGGATTTTCTTATCAATTTAAGTGGGAAGATGAGTTGTCACATAACTTTGGCTTTACACATTATTGCTAATGGATAATGTCTTGAAGTACAACCTAGTTTAGCCAATCTTCCAATTTACTTTGACATTAAATTGCAATGTTATGTAGGTATGTTTGCAGGGTGGGTAAGTATTTCAATGCTGTTCCATAATAACAATGAATGTCATTGTCACATAGGGTTTCCCTGCACTTCTACATCCAAAATATTTTTAAAATGTCAGATTTTTATGCTGATAGAGGACTCTTATGTATGCACACATTCTTCTAACAAGAAGTAGGCATGTATATTGTTTGCAAGACAGTGGTCGTATTACTGGGCTAGTTGCTTTTACACATACAAAGAGGGAGATGGTGCACACATGAGCACATTTGTGGCTGCATTTTGTAAACTCACTGAATTACAACCAGGAAGGAAAGGATGATTTTATACATCTTCAATCACTCATTTCCAAACAAAGATTCTCTACATGTCTTGACACTTACAAAAAATCTAAATATCACCATCAGCAAGAGTAGAGAAAATGACATTTATGTTTTGCTCCTAGATCTTCTCATTTTTGGCCAACCTATTTGCAGTTTTCCTTCCATTTTCTTATGAAGAAGTGCCAAAAGTAAGGGCCTTAATGAGGCAGTCATTCTAAACACGTACAGACAAAGAAGTGGTTTCCTTAGCAACGCGAACATTGCAAAAGCTCTTAGAGCAGTTATTTCCCTGTGTGGTAGACTTTCTTTCTGGTTTCCATAGCCTGTTAGCCAGACTTCAGGAACAGAGGTATCAGCTTGTTCAAGGGTTATGATCCTAAAAGGAATACAATAATTATCATAAATATTAACATATAGATGAAGTTTGATAGATGCAGGATTTGGTTAAAAAAGGGGGGCACAAGGAGCTGACTCTTATGCATATCAGCCCCCAAGTGTAGCTCAAGTGACCTTAATAGGTAAGCTGAATGCTTTTGCTAATATATGTGTCCTGAGGAGAGCATGTGGAGAGCTTTCATGTTATAAATAAAAGCTAATGTAGTAGAGTAGGCAAGGGTGCTGGATTTGGCCAGTGGGATCATAGTGAATACGAATGCTAAAGTACTCTCCTTCTTGCCCTGATAGAGAGATGATGAAGGAGGCAGCAAAAAGGAAGGAAAAATACACACATACAAATATGCATGTACTTGGCACAATAGGTAGGGGGCTGTGATTAAGAGAGAAAGTCCAGCTCCCCACAAAGACACATATATATGCCCTGAATTCTAAGGCAAGGCTTTTAAAAATATAATTGTTTTTTAAAAATATATATACAACTAGCTGACTTTCAATTTTTTGTATTCTATTAGGAATGCAAATTACCTTCTAAAAAGCATTATTATTATCTGGAGTCCTGAAACAAAGATACTAATAAGGAAAGGAAAGAATAAAAGTTCTGAGATATTTTTTTCTTCCTATCCCTTTTATTTTTGCTAAATTTTCTATTCTCTGCTAAATTTGTCTTAATTTCACAGTCATCTTCTTTGGGTATAAACAAGATAATAAACTTTGAAAATATGGTCATTCCTTCATTCATATCTCAGAGCAAGCTATAGTAAATAAGAATTCTGGCATATAAAGAATTTTTTCCCCTTTTTGAAAAGGTTCAGATTTTTCCAGAGTTTGGTGGAATATCAAAAGCCAGTCACTATTCAATTCTTAAAGTTGCATGACATATTTAGTAAAGGTTAAGCTGATCTTCCACTGATGTGTTTGTAGTGAACACACACACAAACCAATGAAGCCACTTTTAAGCTATGCTGTCTTGACATAAGTTAGTTCAAGGAAAGCTGTAAATATAAAGATAAACGTTTTATATTCCATATTGAATGTAAGAAGTCTAGGATTTTTAAAAAATGTAAACATTAACATTCAAATACACCAACTCCACTTAGCTCATTCAAATACAAAAAAGAAGCAAGAAAGCAGTGTAATTATAGAATACATATACAAAGTAATAATGTGGTTTTTAGATATTACACAAAATGCTAGAACCTATTTAAAGTTGCATAACATGAAGAGTAAATGTCAGAGTATTCGTATACTTAGATACATGCTATATGCTAGATAGTCTCCAAAGAAATTAAAATTAAATTTTGGGGTTCAGCTCAGATGACAAAAAAGTCATTAAAAAGGCAGCTCAATTCTTAGACAACTATGAAATAAGCAATACAGAGTTTCATTGGTCAATTTATATGTGTGTGTGTGTGTGTGTATGACTCAGTATGTTCTACATTCCTGTGTGATAATTTACTATTGAAATTAGATTCCCACACATCTTTCCATGTGCATTATGGTATCTAGAATAATTCATGTTTTGTTTTTGTTTTGTAATTATCTATAAAGCCACAAAAACTTGTGGGAAAAATGGAGTTATTTCAGAATAAAACTATTAAACAAATTCATAATAGCTAGAAATTGGGTTGTTCCTCTCTTTTCTTTTTACTATGTATAAATGGTATTTGAATTAAAACAATACTGTGGAAAATTGTTGAAATCCAATTTCAGAATAACATGTCTGAACAAAATATGCAATGCATATTATGAAGATACTGTAAAGCAAGTGGGAAGTTAAACAACAAAAAAATGGACCAAAATTGTTTATTGCTGTTGTGACTGAGATGCACATTATTATAAAAATCATGTATATTTCCTGTTTTGTATGCATTCCACATTTATTTTCATGCTATATATCCTGTCACATCAGCACTTGGAATTGAGCAAGAAACTAATGAATGTTGTATGGGGGTTGGCTAGAAAGAGAAAGTTTTGTTAAAAGTAGTAAAAAATGATCTGCCTGACTTCTTTCTTTCTGTCTTTTTTTTTAACCTAGAAAAAATTGCAGAGGAAAGACATTTTAGATTTGTAGAACTGCTGTAATCGCTTCAGACACAAAATGAATCAGACCTCCTGTTGGATTATGTGGGTGGCATTTCCACTCTTCCCTGGTGTGATAATTCACTGCCTGCAGCTGTGGCGTGCAAACTCAAATATTTTCTCTTTCTGTTTGGTTTTCAAAAGAGGAGTGTGAGACTTCACGGATCTTTTGGAGAGATATTAAAGTTGAGTAATGTAAGACAAAGCAATCATTAAATGAAAAGGAAGCTCCTTGAAACAATGCATGGATCAATGGAACAGCAATAGATTCCCTGTAAGCCTTCATGAGGAGATCTAAGGATTACTTCTTCAAGGCAGCACACATAACTTTCCCTTCTCCACCACCCCATTTTTCTTACAACAGCCCTGTGGGGTAGATTGTGCTGAGGTATAGTGACTAATCCAAAATCTTCCAGGCTAATTCCTTTAAACAATAATAAAACAACTTTGCTAAATCAGATCAAAGTTTTTTTCCCTAATCTAATATTTATTCTAGTCCAATATTTATTATTCATGCATAATGGTTTCCCCACTGTAGTTCTTCTTCAGCTGATATCAGGAATAATTTGCCACTGATGATATTGCTGGTAGTAGCTATTTTTAACGTTATGCTCTATGAATGTATTTAAGGCCTTATAAATTAACTACCATCAATAAATCTTTTGTTAGCAAACTTTATAAGTGAAGAACCATGAAGCTTTGAACAGGAGTATGAAGGAGCTAAAGATATGGGTGCTACTTTCTTCACTCCTTTCTGTTAACATGGCCTTCTCATAGTGATGCATTTTAAGCCAAGAGATCACAAAGATCGTCTAGCTGCCCTTGTAGAAAAATTAACTGTCATTGCCCAGGAGACATTCAAGTTTAGGATTCCTACATTCTTCTTCCTTGTGCCTGATCCATGTAATATACTGAAAAGTACTGACAACTGATCTAGCTATCCTAGGACAATAAATGGAGACTTCAGCCAAACCCAAGTAAGAGGTAACATGCTTCCACCTCAAACACAAGATAACCCACCGTTAACTAAATGTACAGCTTGAGAATAACAAATTCTCATAACAAATACCTGAAATACTTATGGGTTATTCTCAATAGAACATTATCCTTCAGAGAACATCTCAAGAAGACTGCAGCCAAACTGAGACCAAGGAATAACATCCTTCAAAAATTGTGTGGTTATACCTGGGGTTCCTCAGCTTCCACCTTGTGAACCTAAGCTCTTGGCCTCATCTTCTCAATAGCAGAATATTGTTCCCTGGTCTAGATAAATAGTAACCACATCAGACTGATCAACACGCAGCTGAATTATACTATATGCATCACACTTGACATAATAAGATTTAATCTAGTTATCAGTCTTCCAGTAATCAGCTTTAAGTCATATTCCTCTACACATCTATGAAGTGAAAACACTCTACTGTGAGATTATAAGAAAATAATTTGCAATAACCGCCAATCAATGCAGATATTACTGATGCTATAAACAACAGGCTTCACTCCAGACACCTGCCTACCTATTAGGATAGCCAGAAACTTGCTGGGTAACAATTTCAATCTTCTTCAGGCCTGGGTAAAGAATGGTTTTCTGTTGCTTTTTGAGAGTGTCACAACACACCCTGCTTTATAGCTGAACTGAAAGGATTCAATCTACCCTGTAGGGCTTGGTCAATCCTCAACAGAATTAGGTGGGCAAGTCTCCTTTGTGACTGAAAAGTGTCCTGTAAATCTGATCTTGAAGGCTAAATTCTGAATCCCACTGGAGAATAAAAGACAGCCAAGACAATAGCATGATACTACTACTGATTACAAGAGGAAGAGTGGTGCACAGAATGTGAAGATGTTCAATAAGGAGTATGAAAATATAGGAAAGAAGAGATCAAATTACTGACTCATGTTTCCTAGTATCTCTATAGATATGCTTCAAGTATGGTAAAGAAACAGGAAGAAATAGATGTTTTAGCGCAGGACTGTAAGCAACTTTAGTAGGCAAGATTTAACAGTGTGACTTATAACTGTATATGATTGAAATGTACAAATAGAAATAGTAACATAATGGCATTGTTTGTGAATATAAACATGTATAAAGATCCAGAAATTAGAAATTTGAGAACATTTAGTTAAAAATGCAAAGAGAGAAAATAACAATGACATTATTGCTAAGTCCAAAGCCAGGACTGACAGACAATCTGGATAATGACCTTCTAGTCAGATAATAGAACTTTCAAGGAGGATATACATAGTTGTAATAATCATAATAACTTTCAATACATCTACTGAGAAACCATAATGGTCAAGATTACAAGTCCCTCAAATTCCTTAGTGGTTTTGCTTTTTTGTTTTCATAAAGGTTAAAGAAGAACATAGGAAATCAGCTTTCCTAGATCTGATCCTAAGCCATAGGAAAAGGCTAGTCAAAGAAGAGATTGAAGTGGGAACTTTTGAAGAAGTAATGGTGTCATCTGATGCTCAAGGTATTACAGAATGAGAAATTGTAGCAAAGTTGAACATGCACAATAGATTTCAGCACAGCTAATTTCAACCATTCAGAAAAAGGTGAGCTACTATGTATTGAAATCAGAAGGTCACAATGAGGGTCAAAGACTCATGGGGAAGATAGCATAGGAAGCAATTATTGATAGAGAGGCTTTGCTTAAAAAGGACATCTATCAGAAATAATCAACATAAAGATCAATCAATCAATAGTTGATATTTGCAGGAAGAAAATTAGAAATGGTAAAGCACAAAAAGATCTTAGTCTCACAAGAAAAACCAGAAATAATAAACTATCTTTTTTGCCGCATCAGTAGTAAAATGCAAAAAGAACAATGAGTGGGCCTGCTGCTAAGGAGAATAGGGGAGGATAGTCACAAGTGATGGAGAAAAGGTAGAATTCCTTAACTCCTATTTTTGGAATTCTCTCCAAATAAAACTAAGCAAAATTATTGACAAAAAGAGGAAGTAGCAATTCAAACAAAGTAAAAACGGAACTAGAGAAGCATCTAGCTAACATTAATAATATTGCATCTCCAAACAAGAGCAATTTCATCTGAGACTCTTAAAGGAGTTACTGATGTCCTCTCACAATCCTTTTCTGTAATCTGAGAAGACACGAAGGACAGATGTAGGGCCAAATGACTGGACAAGGGCAAATGTTTCTGCCTTCAAAATTATAGGCCAGTCAGCTTGATAGTGATGCTTGTCAGTGTCAGACACAAATCAGGAACAGACTATGAAGCAGTAACCTTCTGAGTAATTAAAATGCCAAACTTCAATGTGACCTCCTTTTCTGATAAAGTAGTATTGTTGACCATGAAAATGTGGTGAAGATAATGTACCTCAACTTCAGCCAGGTATTCAGCAAAGCTTCCTATGACATTGTAGTTGAAAAGATGGGGAAAAGAATGCTGGACCATGTGACCATCAGATGGATATAGAGTTGCTTGAAAATTGTACCTCACGTGTATACATTTATGGCTTCATGCCAAGCTGAAAGAAAGTGTTGAGTGGCTGTGCTATCAATGCATTTATAAATGACCTGGATGAAGCATTAGAAATATTTATTTATTTATTTATTTATTAATGGGACTTATATGCCGCCCCATCTCCGAAGACTCGGGGCGGCTTACAATAAAACAAGCACAATAAATATTAAAAAAAATTAAATTAATGGTCCCGATTAATACAAACTTAAAAACCACAAATCTAAGACACCCCACCCTGAGTCACAGCCCGGCTTGGTCAAATAACCAGGTCTTCAAATCATGGCGGAAGGTGCGGAGGTCAGGGGCCAAGCGGAGCCCCAGGGGAAGTTGGTTCCAGAGTTCAGGGACCGCGACAGAGTAGGCACGTCGTCGGGGGGCCGCCAGCCGGCATTGCCCGGCTGATGGGACCCCAAGGAGTCCCTGTCTGTGACTTCGTACAGGGCGGTTAGTATTCGATGTCGGCAGCAGCCTCTCCCTTAAATAATAAGGACCCATGTCATGTAGGACTTTGTATGTTAAAGTTAAAACCTTGAATCTCACCCGGAGAGCAACCGGCAACCAATGCAGGCAGCGTAGGAGGGGGCTAACATGGGAGAACCGGAAACTCCCATCACCGCCGCCCGCCGCCGCATTTTGCACCAGCTGCAGTCTCCGGATGGTATGCAAGGGCAGTCCTAAATAGAGAGCGTTGCAATAGTCGAGTCGCGAGGTAACAAGGGCATGAGTGACCGTACGCAGGGCATCCCGGTCCAGGAACGGCGAAGCTGGCGAACCAGCCGAACCTGGGCAAAGCCCCCCTGGCGACGGCTCCCACCTGCTCCTCCAACCGGAGCCGTGCATCCAGGAGGACCCCCAGGTTTCTCGCCCTATCCACAGGGGGCAACACCACTCCCCCTATGGTCAACGATGGACATTCTAAACTGGAACGGGATGCCGGTATGTACAACCACTCAGTCTTGGCCGGGTTGAGTCGAAGCATGTTGCCGTCCATCCAGATTCGTACCGCATCCAGACAGCGAGTCATCACGGAGAGGGCATCACTGATCTGGTTTGGGGTGGAGATATACAGTTGAGTATCATCCGCATATTGATGATACCTCACCCCAAAACCACGGATGATCTCACCCAGCGGTTTCATGTAAATGTTAAATAAGAGGGGGGAGAGACCGACCCCTGAGGGACCCCACAAGTGAGCACCCTTGGGACGACCTCTGCTCCCCTGCCAACACCCGATTGCGACCGCCCCGCGAGGTAGGAGGAGAGCCACCGAAGAACAGTGCCCCCCACCCCCAACCCCACAAGGCGTCGCAAAAGGATACCATGGTCGATGGTATCGAAAGCCGCTGAGAGGTCTAATAGGACCAGGACAGAGGAACAACCCCTGTCCCGGGCCCTCCAGAGATCATCCAACAGTGCGACCAATGCTGTCTCCGTGCTGAAACCAGGCCGGAAGCCCGATTGGTACGGATCGAGGTAGTCCGTTTCCTCCAGGAAAAGCGGAAATTGCCGGGCCACCACACTCTCAACAACCTTCGCCAAGAAGCGAAGGTTGGAGACTGGACGCAAAGTTGTCTAACACGGTCGGATCCAAGGCAGGCTTCTTCAGGAGGGGCCTCACCACCGCCTCCTTCAAGGCGGAGGGAAAGACACCCTCCCTCAAAGAAGCGTTGACAACTGCCCGGATCCAACTGCAGGTGACCTCCCTGGCGGCATAAGCCAACCAGGAGGGGCACGGGTCCAACAAACATGTGGTGGAACTCAGGCGCCGCATAATCCCGTCCACTTCATCCTCGGAAACAGGATCGAACTCATCCCAAAACGTAATGGCCAGACTCCCCGTATCCCGCTCCTCTAACCCCTGCAAATCAGAGGACAACCCGCTCCGAATCCGAGCGATCTTATCCGACAGATATTGCCCAAATTCCTCAGCCCTTCCCCGCAACGGGTCCGGCCCCTCCTCTGGACGAAGAAGGGAACGTGTGACCCGGAACAGGGCGGCTGGGCGGTTATCTGCGGACGCTATGAGGGCAGAGAGATAAGACATTCTCGCCGCTCTCATCGCTCCCAGGTAAGTCCTAATGTGGGCTCTTAACTGGGCTCGATCGACCTGGGAGCGGGTGGCCCTCCACCTGCTCTCTAAGCCCCTTCGACGGCGTTTCATCTCCCGAAGCTCCTCTGAATACCAGGGAGCCATTCGGGATCCACGGCGTGTAAGGGGTCGCATGGGGACAACCCTGTCGAGGGCTTCCGACGCAGCCCGTTGCCAGGCGGTCGCCAGATCCTCGGCAGAGCCGTGAGTCAGGGAAGAGGGAAGAGGCCCCAGCTCCGTCTGGAACCGCTCCGGGTCCATAAGGCGCCTGGGGCGGAACCACCTACGTGGCTCCTCATCCCAGCAGTGGGGGGTGGCTTGTTGGAAGACCAGCCGTAGGAGATAATGATCAGACCATGGAACGGGCAAAGACGTAAAAGTGGTCTGCCCTCTGTCACTATGCCACCACTCAGAGACAAAAACAAGGTCGAGAGTGTTCCCCCCCTCATGTGTGGGGCCATGAATTAATTGGGTCAGGCCCATGGCTTCCATGGAAGCCATGAATTCCTGGGCCAATCCCGACGCACCCCCCAGGGAAGGCAGGTTAAAGTCCCCCAGGACTATAAGGCCTGGGATCTCCACCGCCACCCCGAGAGGACGTCCAGGAGCCCAGGCAGGGCTGCTGTCACACAGCTGGGAGAAAGGTATGTAAGCAGCAAACCCACCTGACCATTTGGCCCCACTTCAGGAGGAGGGTCTCACTCCCGCCTGTCTCTGGGATAGTGACCTCCCTTGGAAATAAGGTCTCCCTAATAACCACAGCCACCCCACCACCCCTACCCTGGGCCCGCGGCCGTGCAAAACTCGAAAACCTGGGGGCATAATTCAACCAGAGGGACACCTCCCTCCGGCCCAACCAGGTCTCGGTGATGCAGGCCAGGTCCGCAGCCTCCTCCTCAATGATTTCACGGAGGAGGACAGATTTATTGGCCACGGACCTGGCATTAAAATACACCAGTCTGAGCCCAGGGGTCCCAATTCCCGAACTCCCTAGGGAGGAGGTCACAGGTCGGAGCGAGCGACCGCACGGAGTTGGCGGGCGCGCGCTCCCGACACATAATATGACCCCATGCCACGACGTCTGCTGCCAACCCCAACCACCCTGGGAATCGCAGCCCCCATCTCAGACCCCGGAGCCCCACAAGCCCCCAACCTCCGCCCCCCTCCACCACGACCGGGCTGCAAAGAGACCCATCAGCCCTCCTCCCTAACCCCTAAGACAATTAGTTAAAAATTTTAAAAGTTTCCCTTCCTCCTAAATTTGGAATTTGGCCCATTTACTGCAGCATGCCACCTCTCGGGATCCCAAGATCCGTCATTAAGGAAAGCTCTTGATAAAATGCAGGGCCATTCCACAGACTGGGGAACCGTCTGGAGGGCCCATAAGTCTGCTGGAGAGTAGGCAGGCATGACATGTACATCTTAGGCAGGACAGGGAGCAGCTGGTTAGATGGAAAAATTGTAGAGATGAAAATACAATAGGAGACGGACTGAATGAAAATCAGGAAATAATCCGCAATCGGCAACTCTCTCACAGCTGCCGACAGTTAGAGTCAAAATAAACAAGTCACTGTGCTGCCACCATAGTGACTTGCGGTATAAAAATCCTGAATGATTCCCTGCACTCACACTGCAGGAAGAATCACATCCTCCCACTGTTCTCTCACCACAGTGGGAGGTAGTCCAGCCTCAGGAGAGAAGTATAGGTCCATGGAAGTGGTGCGGATGACCCAGGCACCATCAATAGTGTCAGTGAGTCCAAGATGGCAAAAGCAGTGAGAGGGCGGCGGTCACAGATGGAAAATCCAAGAGTCCAAAAGTCCAAGAGTCCAACAAGGTGCAATGTCCAAGACCAATCCCGGCCACAAATCTGGGGCCACAAGCCATCCTTTCGCGGGGAGGGCACCACCACCGACTCTGCCCATAATCCCCAGCCAGGAAAGCCGCTTCCCTCAGTTCAGGCCAAGGATGGGAACATGCCCCTGGAACTCCTAGATATGCAGGCCTCCCTCCCTTCCGTATATCCGACTCTCCCAGACCTTCTGGGGAAAAAGTAAAGGGGTAGGGGCTCCCGGGGGTGGTTCAAAAACCCACCCCCCATAGCCACACCACCCAAAGTCAGAGCCGGAAAGAGAGGGAGAAAGCCATTGGACCAACCAACAGCCCTCCACTGGGGACTCCATGGCTACCTACATATAGCTGCCTGTAGGCAGCCATAGCACCAGGTCCAGGCCATCTCCGCTGCCATCAGCTCCGGTTTAATGGGGAAAAACCCCAGCGCCACAGTCAGGTCGCAGCTGGTCCAGCCCATTGGAACCCGGTCTTGCCACACTCGTCGCCAGCAGTCCAGAGCCGACGACTAGTGGCGATGGTATCGGGTCCCCAGAGTCCACAGGTCGCACACTGGGACTCACAGCCACCAGGGCACAGGACACAGAACACAGGGCAGGCCGGGTAGACAGCAGCCAGGTCGCAAGGCAGGGCAACAAATAACGCCGTCGACAAGTCCCCAAGGGGCAAGGCAGACAACGCCGTCGCTGCCGCTGCTACCGCCGCTGCCGCGCTGCGTTCTTGCTGCGGCTGACAAGCCGCGATAGAAAAGCCGCGGGGGGGGGAGTTGATCTAGCCACGCCGAGCCGTCGGCTCCAATTCCACCAGACGGCTCCCGTGGGACCCCCAGGCGCTCCCGAGATGACTCCAGGAACAGAGGAGGCAGCGGGTGTCCTCCTCCTCGAAAAACCAGCCAAGCCCCCCGAAATGCCCAGACGAGCCTCTCAGCAACAGACCGCCATCTTGGGCATGCGCAGTTAACTAATAAATATGTTTATTAAATTTGCTGTTGACAACATTTGAGATCTGGGTGAAGATAAATATATTAGAGGTCAGAGTAAAGATTCAGGAGTATCTTGACAAACTGGAATAATAGGCAGAAAGCAGAGAGGAGAATTTTTTTTAATTACATTTATATGCCGCCCTTCTCCGAAGACTCAGGGCGGCTTACAATTTTTGGAGCACAACCCAATGTGCTCAGCAATAGCCTTCATTCCATTGTATATGCCTGCTTATTACTAAGCGGCATTTTTACAAGGTCAGCTAATTGCCCCCAACAATCTTGGGTCCCCAATTTACCTACCCCGAGAGGATGGAAGGCTGAGTCAACCTTGAGCCTGGTGGGATTCGAGCCTACAATAATTGTAGGCAGCTGGATCTCAACAGGAACAAATACAATGTATTCTATTTCCGTAGGGGGGGGATCAAAAGAGATCACCCTAGAAAAAACAATGAAAACCTTTTTTTCAGAAAGGTTCTGAATGTCTTTGTGGATCATAAACTGAACATGAGCCAACCATGTAATATAGCCACAAAAAAAAAATCTAATACAGCCCTAAAAATCCAATACAGCAGAATGTAGTGTCATATTCAAGAGAGCTGTCATTCTTTTATTGTGAGTTTATCAGATTACCTTTAGATTAATGCAGGCACTTGAATATGTCCGTAGGAGAGTAGACAATATTATAAAGGTTGGTTTATGATTGGAAACACTGATGGTATGTGGCACAGAGAAAAGAGGACAGTAATAATATGATAGTGTCTTTGGTTATCTAAAAGGTTGTCATATAGAAGATGGGATAAAATTGTTCAGAGTTGTTCCAGAACAAGAAACAGTGGGCTTAACTTATAGTTAAATTTGGATTTGATGCTAGGAAATCATACCTATTGATAAGAGTCGCTCAACAATGGAACAGACTGCCTTAGAAAGTGATGGACTCACTGAAGATATTTAAACAGAGGCTGGATGGTCATCTCTTGGGGGCTCTAACTGTGCATTCCTGTCCTGAGCAAAGGGCTGGACCAAATGATCTGCTATATACCTTCCAGGCTTATATTACGTAGATGATTCTCTCTGTGTGAAATCCTCTTTTCCAGAATAATTGCTTATGTGGTCACTAGGAGTTGACAATGACTTAACAGCACATTAATCAATCAATCAATTGGAATGTGTTAACTTCTATAAAGTCTGTTTAGATGTTTCACATTTTTGTAATCTAGTGTTGGGTTACAATTCAAAATTCCCACCACCTGGAATTCATGTCTTTGTGACAGGCTCCAAAAAAAAAAAGACTCATTGAAGTTCTCTAAGCAGTTTCCTTTATTATTATTCTCGTATAGACAGAATCTCCCCCCCCCCCAAAAAAAAGACTCATTGAAGTTCTCTAAGCAGTTTCCTTTTTTATTATTCTTGTATAGACAGAAATCTTGCCAAACTAATGCAGACTTGTACTATAAAACATATACAATACTCTGGGAATAATGAGAAAGGATCTACCTTCCCCCTTTTTCTCCCACACAAACTACCTAAACTGCAATGTCTCTTGCTCTGTGTTGTGGTTAGCCGGCAGCAGGTGTAGACGGGTGAGGAGAGCGAGGACTCAGCTGAAGGCCAGGACCATTAGGGAGTGGACTGCTGCCTTCATAGATTGTGGGGGCTGGCAGCAGTGATGAGGAGGTTCCCGAGGAGCCTGTGCCAAGTGCAGGTGCACACAGGATTGCTTGCAAGAAAGAGCGGCTACAACAGCACAGGTGACTTGGGAGTAAGGCTGCAAGTTAATGGCCCCTCCTTCAAGAAGATAAAAGGCAGCTGTGAAGCAAATGTTCTTTATAGGAAGCAAAGACGTTTTGAAACTCAGCCTTGTGGACATTACAGTTGGTATTTGAAGACTCTTGTGTTGTAAACTATTTTTTATCTGTTGCTTTTTGGCAGTCTTGCAAAAACTTGGCAAGGCTCTTTCTTGTTGGAACTAATTAGTTGGAAGCAGCCTTTTATCTGTGAAGAAACAGGATTCTTAGCTGAAACATTAAAAGGCTGTGCTGTTGCCTTTGTCTTGTGTTTGCTCTCTTGGAACCAAGTTTGGGTCAGAACACTTTGCCAGAATTCACACCTTCCCTCCTGAGAATCTGGACAATATTTCATCACACATATGTACTTTATCTTAAGTGATCCACAGAGGAACTGTGAATATCACTGCTAATTTTATGGATCCTATCCTATATTGCTCACTTACAGGTTTATTGGCGTAATTTTTTCATCAATGAGAAATTTGGGGTGAATAATGTGAGCAAATCTTTTATTCTTATAGCAACATTAAAAAAAATCTTTTTGGCATGTTTCTGAAAAATCAATCTATATAAATGCTTCCTTCTCTCCTCCTCTTCCTCCTTCCATCTATCAAAATCATACTGTTTCCCTAGTGTTTTGTTGCATTGTTTGCCAATTCAGTGAAGACCTATTGACACTTAAGTTAATTAAGAATTTCAAAAGATTCTGGCTGTATTTATCCTCATTAGCCAATTATATATTAAAAAAAAAAACACTCCTGAGCATTATTCTTATGTATGAAACAAAAAAGATTGCTCCTAAATTTCAAGAAATGAATGTAAGTGTTCATATTCTGGTACATTAACAGTTGGTTCCAGTACATTGATATTTTATGTGGAAACCCTACTCAGCAATTAATATGCCTGAGACAAATTGAAAAACCCTAATCCATCCTTTCCAGTTGGAACGTAAGAGTATATTATTATTGAGAAACTACAGGATATCAGAGCCATTTTTTAAACTTGAATGCTCATTACCTTAAATCTGCATATAAAATACTTTTGCATTCAGACAAGGTGAATTGCATAACTAAATACATTATGTTTCAAAGGAAGATGCGACTTAAACAACCTACCATGCTTCTTTTTCTAAAGCAATATTTATAACTTTAATATAGAGAAGTTTCTTATGAATTACAAAGTAAATATGAGTAGAATATTATCATTTTAAAAGAGAAAGTATTTTTACCACTCTATTTGCATGATTGACTATAGGTACTATTTATGCCCCAAATCCTCATGTATAATTGACATTTTTTTTATTCCTGGTAGAAGGCATTGTTTTTCAAACCTGCTTAATTGTTTTAACAATAATTAGCAAAATTAGTTTGGCCCAAGGGTTTTTAATGGCATGAAAATTAAAAAAAAAGCTAACTGCAGAGGTAATTTTTAATCAATAAATTTTATATCCTTGCCATATATGCATGATAGGAGATATTATTCTTGCCCTCCATTACTGTGTTTTACTTAATAATTTATCTTGTTCATACAGATACTTTACTGAAGTTACAACGGTGGATAATTTCAAAATTTAATTGTAAAACTCAATTTTGGAGAGTTTAGAGAGAAAAGCTTTGTGTAAAGAACTCCTTTATATACCTTTAAGACAAGGGCGTGATATACATGTCTACAGGACATTTAAGGGGATCCTTATAGATTTGCTGCAGCAACAGTAGCTGTGTCCAACATGGGACCCATTTCTTAAGCATGTGAGTTATTGGAACATATCAATGTTTGTGGTGGCAAGCAGGTGATCACCTATCTAAAATGAGGAGTCTGCAAAGGAATTAAACCAGAGAAGACCCTAAAGTTCAGTTCAATTCAGGGCTCAGGTGGTGTTTCCCTCACCAAAACAACTGACTATGTAATTGACTCAGAATTTTGATCAAGACCCTATGTTGCCCACAGACATCATATCAGTGTTACACGGTATTTATTTTGCAGCTTACTAGAACATGAAATCTATTCCCTTATCTGTGGGATTCCCATTGGCTCCTCTGTCCCCACCCATATCTTATGTTAGAAACTTCTGGATAAATGCACTTTACCTAGTACTGTACTTAGATGTCACAGATGGGTCATGCTACTGGTCTAGTTATTGGTAGGTACTTTCATAACTATAAACTAATTGGTGGAGTTTTCATAACTATATACTTATACTTTTGTTTCAGATTTCCAATTAGTACAATGTAAAATGCTTGCTTTCAACTATAAAATCCAGTGATGCCCTCAACGTGATGTCCTGATGCCTGGAAGTGGTACGGATCTGGATGGGGAGGAACAGGCTCTGACTCAACCTGGCCAAGACTGAGTGGCTGTACGTATCGGCATCTCAGATTGTCCAGGATGTTCCATCTCTGGTTGTGGGGGGAGAGGTGTTACCCCCCCCCCGTTGACAGGGCGCATAACCTGGGCATCCTCCTGGATGCATGGCTCAGTTTGGAAGATCATGTAGGAGTCTTGACCAGGGGGGCATTTGCCCAGGTTCATCTGGTGCGCCAGTTGTGCCCCTATCTGGACCAAGATGCCTTACATATGGTTACTCATGTGCTCGTTACCTGCCGTATAGTCTACTGCAATGCTCTCTACATGGGGCTGCCCTTGAGGACCACTCGGAGGCTTCAACTGGTACAGAATGCAGCCACACGGGTTGTGATGGGAGTATCCCGATACTCCCATATTACACCCCTCCTGCATGAGCTGCATTGGTTGCCAGTTGCCCTCCAGGTGAGATTCAAGGTGTTGGTAATCACCTACAAAGCCTTACATGGCTTAGGGCCAGGGTACTTGCGGGAGCACTTACTGCCAGCAACAGCGTCCCATCGCCCTGTGCGCTCCCACAGACAGGGCCTCCTCAGGGTGCCGTGGCCAGACAGTGTTGACTGGCAACCCCCAGGGGGAAAGCCTTCTCTGTGGGGGCACCCGCCCTCTGGAATCAGCTGCCCTTGGAGCTCCAGATGGCTCCTGACCTTTGATCCTTCCATCATGACCTGAAAACTTGGCTTTTTCAACTAGCCGACCTGAACTGATTGGAGGGGGGTTATTGATCTGTTCTTAGTTTTCAATTGGTTATTGGGATGTTTATTTAATATCTTTTAAAATTTTGTACTATGTGTTTTTATTGTTTGTGAGCCACCCTGAGTCCTTCGGGAGATAGGGCGGCATATAAGTCCCAATAATAAATAAATAAATAAGTAAATAAGTAAGTAAGTAAGTAAGTAAGTAAGTAAATAAATAAATAAATAAATATCCATGGGGCTTGATACCCAGATCTCTGAATGACTTCCTGCTTCAGGTAGAACTGAATTATAACTGCAGTTACAATTTTGAGAACTCCTCTTATTCATAAAATAGGAGACAGTATTTCTAAGTCTCTGCTCCATCAAGGTACAACAGCTTTAAAAAAAAGATTGAATAATATCCACCACACTAACCTTTAGAAAGGAGCTCAAGATGGAGCACTCTCACAGAGTTTTTAATAGTTTGAATGTCAAATTCAGAATTATGATAAACAGATTGAGAATTATGACAGATTGAGAATATTGATAGACAGGCATTTTATGTATTGTATGTGACTCTTTTTACTGACTGATTATATTTATGGATTTTATAAACCAGCAAGAATAATTGGGAACTAGCAATACACAATACAATACAATACAATACAATAAATATAAATATAATACACAAACAAGCAAATTGAAATGTTGAAGATATAAAGAAAAATGGGAGTGCATGCATGTACACAGACATGCATGTACCTAAAAGCAAATAACATCACAGTCTTCTTCCCAAGATTCTCATTACAATAATATTAATCAATTACCTGATTGAGTGAAGGGCACCCATTTGTTGTGGGGGTGGGGTGGGGGAAAATAAAGACCAAAGAATATTAGCTAGGTGTATAAAATCTGAAGGCAGCAAAAAGCAAAACATAAAACAAAAACTGGCACAAGTCTAACAAACAGGTTCTGTGTCTTTTTTTCCCTACCAAAAATGATAGATGAGGTAGTTGTCCTTCAAATTTAAAAGCCCCTGAGGAAATGGCAGTAGCTTTACAGTAGAGAAACATTCCCTACATTTGGTTCTGTTGGTTGGAAAAATGCATTGTGGGGATTGTAATTTCCTCTGCTTGAGTTAGATTCAAGAATTGTCTCCCTTCCTCCCACAATTTTTGTATCTTAGGAATTTGTTTGGTCCTTCAAATTAAAAAAAAATCATTTTACTCTATTTTTTTTAATATATCAAGATTGTCTATTTGGAACATCATTTGGAGGACTCCGTTCATTAACTTTCAAGGAGCTTGACATTTGAAGAACGTTTAAATGCCTAGAGAAATGTTTTTTTAATTCATATTTATATGCTGCCTTCTCCGGAGACTCAGGGCGGCTTACAATTTTTGGAGTGCAACCCAATGCGCTCAGCAATAGCCTTCATTCCATTGTATATGCCTGCTTATTACTGAGTGGCATTTTTACAAAGTCAGCTTATTGCCCCCAACAATCTTGGGTCCTCAATTTACCTACCCCGAGAGGATGGAAGGCTGAGTCAACCTTGAGCCTGGTGGGATTCGAGCCTACAGTAATTGCAGGCAGCTGGAATTAAGTGCTAGGCATTTAACAGCCTGCACCACAAAGCCTCTTGATGTTCTATGTTTCTAAGCCAGTCCATCCTCTGCCATCAAGGCACAGATTCTTAGTATTGTTATAATATCAGCTTTTGTCATACAGTTCTAAGGGTATGCACTGCAATTATTATTGCTACAAAATTATTTTTAGTAACAAAATAACAGAATAACAGTTTTGGAAGGGACTTTGGAGGTCCTCTAGTCCAATCTGCTGCTCAGGCAGGAAGTCCATTACTATTTAAGATGAATGGTTGTCCAACCTCTTCTATAAACTTCCAGCTATGGACCACCCACAACTTCTGGAGGCAAGTCATTCTGCTGATTAATTGCTCTAACTGTCAGGAATTGTATCCTTAGTTCTAGATTGCTTCTCTCCTTGATTAGTTTCCATCCATTGCTTCTTGTCCTGCCCTCAGGTGCTTTGGAGAATAGCCTGACTCCCTCTTCTTAATGACATCCCTTAGATCCATGATGGGAAACCTATGGCACATGTGCCATAGGTGCCATAGGTGGCACGCAGAGCCATTTATGCCAGCAGTGAGGCAAACTTACCTCACTGCACATGTGCGTGCCTCACAGCTGATTTTTCAATTGGTTTGAGGCCTTTTTGGCCTCCCAAAGGCTTGAGGAAGGCTTCTTCAGGGTTCTACAAGCTTTGTAGGCTGAAATCTAGCCCTGTTTCGTCACTTCCGGTATTTTCAGAAAAACAGTAAGTGATGAAACAGGGCTAGATTTTGGCCTACAAAGCTTGTAAAAGCTTGAAGAAGCCTTCCTCAAGCATTTGGGAGGCCAAAAAAGGCCTCAAACCGGCTGAAAATCATCTGTGAGGCACAGTGCAGGTAAGGGGGCGGCAGGGGTAAGGGTGGGGTGGGATTGCATGCACATGTGTAGTGGGCATGGAGGGGGCACACATTGCCTTCTGGGTGCTGGCACGCAAGCACGAGCATGCAAGCACGCACTCAATTTTTGGCACAGGAGCCCAAAAAGGTTAGCCACTACTGCCTTAGATAGTTGAACGCTCCTATCATGTTACCCTAGTCCTTCTTTTCATTAACTAGATTTATTCCATTCCTGCAACTGTTCTTCATATGTTTTAGTCTCCAGTCTCCTAATCATCTTTGTTGCTCTTCTCTGCACTCTTTCTAGAGTCCCAACATCTTTTTTTACATTGTGCTGACTAAATGTGACTAAGTGACTAAAATGTGTATCAAATGAGCAATGTGGGATACATATGTAAAAAAAAGTGTGTATCTCCTGAAAAATATAACTTGTGTGTGTGTGTGTGACGTTTTAATCAGATTAATTAAAAAAAAGAATCATCTGGATGTAAGAGTGAAACATGTGTGAAACAGATACAGACACAAAATAGACAGATACAGTTATTCAAGCTCTATATGGTGATATTGAATGCAGCAGAGCAGGAAAGCTCAGCTGTTCACATAACACAAACCAGTTCTAGAGTATATAATACCAATAAAACTATGTGGACATTGATGTATTACAAAAACCTCACAGAGGCCTTCATAGGCAACTTTTTTCCATGCTCATATACGGGTGCTATTCTTTGTTCTGTAGGATTCCAATAATGGTTTAATAACCTTTATGAACTTCATAAATCAATGTTGAATATAGATAAAAACTAATTCAGGTGCCAATGTTTTAAGCACATCAATAGTTAAAAGCCTAATCTGTGCATCTTCAATAATAAATTAGTGCTGCTGACAGCTAAATATATCTATAAATCTTTTCAAGATTGCTTCAGTGAAGATTAGTCTTCTGGTTATGGAATTCACCATTTTTCGTTTGTGTTTGCTTTTTTTAGATTCCACATCTATCTCACCAAGTAGCTGATAATTGCACCTTTTATACATGAACATATTAACTTATTAAATTCAGTGATGGATTAACCATTATACTTAACACTACACAGTGCAGACCTGGCCTAGTTAGGTCACCTGCTGTGATCTAATTATATGGGATTTTCCAATGCAAACTTTTACTCATATTGCTTGCTCCTAGGAACTGTACCTTATAATATGGTAACTGCTTATTTCCCTAGAGATGGGGATGATTATGATGTTGTTTTCTTAAGTATCATATTACAAATCAAAGTTCATAAAACTAATAATATTCAATATTCAGGATTAATTCCTTGTGCCTTTTTTAATATTCCCATAAAATCTGATGAAAAAGAAATTTGTTTTCATTCCACCATCTTTTGAATAAAGGGCATTGTCCTTGCACTTATCTAAGTTGTGAGTGGCCAAAAAGTATGCATGCATGTCCTTTTTACCTTTTCCTGTTTCAACAAAATGTTAAAGAATGTCACTACAAGAGAAGATTTACATTGGTCCTTTTCAGGTCCATTTTCTGTTAAGCTACAGAGTCAAAGATAAAATGTAACAGAAAATAAAAACAGCAACATCCTCTGTCATTTCAATGCAAATAAGCAAATTAATAAAAGTCCACTAACACATTGTAAATAATAAGGCTGTACTAGTCAACTCTATTTGATTATGATTCAAAGTTCAACTTGCAAAAGGCTTGATTCAGGTCTGCCAAATCAATTTTTTTCGAGCACCCTGAAAGTCAGGTGATTGTGGCGATAGTTTGTGGTGACTGTTGACATGTTCAGAAACTATTTAAAGGCTTCACTCTTACTTTTCTCTGACTTGAAGTTTGGCATAGCACTAAAGAATGTGCTTCATTTTTGGCACTGAAGACTTCCTTTTGTTGGATTATGCACTTTGCTGCCTCCCTGGTTTTATGGAACTGCCAGAAGAGCTGACAAGTCTGGTTATCATGTTTACTCCTGGCAACAGAACTTTCTTATTTATTTATTTATTTATTTATTTATTTATTTATTTATTTATCAAACAAAGATAACAAGTATAGGTATGAACATAAACATGAACAAAGAAAGTAAATACAGATAAATGGGGACAGTAAGATAGAGATGGTAGGCACGCTGGTGCGCTTATGCATGTCCCTTTAAGGACCTCTTAGGAATGGGCTGAGGTCCACAGTAGACAGTTTGAGGTTGAAGCTGCAAGGGTTTGAGGCTGTAACAACGAAGTTGGGTAGGGTGTTCCAGGCGTTGACCACTCTGTTGCTGAAGTCATATTTTCTGCAATCGAGTTTGGAACAGTTTGTATCAATTGTTTGCCCGTGTATAATTGTGGTTGAAGCTGAAGAAGTCCTTTAAAGGCAAGATGTTGTAGCAGAAAATTTTGTGTACTATACTTAGATTGGACTTCAGGTGGCAGTTACAGATTGTCCAAGCCCAAAATTTCGAGCGTGGAGGCATAGGGAATTCTATTGTGAGTAGAAAAGTGGAGTATTCTTCTCGACAAATACCTTGAACCCACTCAATTGTGTTAACATCCAATATACATTGCAGATTCCAGGCAGATGGGCTGTATTTGAGAATTGGTCTGGCAAAGATTTTGTATGCCCTAGTTAGCAATTCAATGAAGAAGCTTCGCAAAATAAGGTTAACAACTCTTAATGCCTTTTTGGCAATGCTGTTGCAGTGAGCTCTGGGGCTTAGATTGTTTGGGATAAGTACTCCTAAGTTCTTGACAGAATGAGGGTTCATCTTCAAAAGAGTATCATCTTCAAAAGAGTGTCAGATTGGGCAGAGCTCAGAAGGATGACAATTTACTTAGCTCTGTAGCTCTGCTGATGGTCAGGAAAGCTTTGCTTTCCAGGACATTGGTTGGAACCTTGACACTGATCTCTACTGATTTCATGCCATTGATAGGAGGACTCCCTTAGTAATAGGATTCAGTTTTGTTAGGGTTGTGGTTTCTTGGCAATATGTCATATTAATTAATAAGCTGAGGCAGCAGAAGCAAGCTAGCACAATGAAATAAAGAGCCACAGAGCTAGATCATAAAGAAAGTGAACTAGCCTTAACATCTCAATTTTTAAAATAGTAAATAGTTCTGTGTTTGGTAAGCTAACACCTATTCATTCATAGCTAAGTAACTTAATATTGCAACATTTAAAAATGTAAAAGTAATGTTGACTCAAAAGTAAGAGCAGACCTGACAAGAATGTGCTATTCCACTAGCTCAAAAGAGAACTACACTGTGGTTCACAACATAAAAGAAGTTTCTGCCTAATAGGCAGAAAGTTTGATGAGGTTTATCATTACCTAATAACTTTGGTTATTATGTCAATCAAACTGATGCTGCTTGCATCTGTTCTTTCTCTACTTATGAATGTCAAGAAATGTCTTCCATGCTGGATCTCTTTTTAACAAGCTTCCACCCATCACTTCTTTTCCTGCCCTCTGGTGTTTTGGAGACTAAGTCAATCTCTTCCTTGTGACAGCCCCATAAATACTGGAAGACAGTTATCATACCCCCCCCCAATCATTCTTTACAATAGGCTAGACATACCCAGGTCTCTCAACTGTTCATCATACAATTTAGCCTCCAGATCCTTTATCATCTTTGTTATCTTCTCTGCACACTTTCTAGTTGCATTTTTCTAGCATCTTTTTTAGTTCATGGTAACTAGAAAGTTATATAGTACTCCAAATATAATCTCACCAGTATGGTATAAAACAGCATTATTATATCCAGGGCTTTTTTGGCAGCTGCAGTACATTACTGTCTCATGCTCAAGTAGTGGTCCATGAGGACACCTTGATTTCTCTCACAGTTGGTAGTAATGAGCCAGGTACCACCTATTCTATACCTGTGCATTTGGTTTTTCCTGTCTAAGTGCATGACCTTACTTTTCTCACCACTGAGCTGCATCTTATTGGATAGGGTCCAATGTTCAAGTCTGTCAAGATCCTTCTAAATATTGAGTTTGTCTTCCAAATTCCTCCCAGCTTGGTGAAACCACACTGACAAAGTTACATATGTCTAAGGTAATAATTTTCTCAGTTACAGCAACTGACTATGAAAGCCCAGGCATCAAAAAAAGATCTGAAGAAAAACTGATGGCACTGAATTGTGATGTTGGAGAATATTGTTGAGAATACATTGGACTACAAAAAGAACAAACAATTCAATGCAATCATATACAATTTCCTTTAATGGATGAAATAATGAGCAAATTAGGAAACACATTGCTGTTTCTATTTGATTCTCTCAGAGAAAGATTTTTTCCCATAAAGAAGAAATATAAAATGGGAAAATGACACCTCTTCCTGTTATTAGCAGTCGTATAAGAAACCTGCAGTTCCAAATTTCTTGAAGTGACTTCAGACTGATGTCATGTGTGCCCTAGGGCAAATGTGCCTACAATGTACAGAAAAAGGCACAGAAGAAAATCATGAAGATAGTCACAGTATTTTTACAGATATAAATGGTCTTATTATAAATATCAGGTTTTGCAAAAAGAACAATTTGAGATGATATTCCAAGGCATGAGATATTGTATATCTCAGGGCTCTAACTGTGAAAAATCAGTTTGCAAGGGTAGCCATGGAATTCTGTAACAGAAAAATTGAAGATAGATATTAATAACATTATTCAAAAGTGGTATTATTACAAAAGGTAAGATTGTTTATCAGGGTAACACCATCTATACAACATCCTTTATATAGACATAAACACTTATTTTTGTATGCATTCTGCTTACTCATTCATATGTTTTGAATATAAACAAATTTGAAGGATGAATTTTTATAAGGAACAGGTGCAGCTTCTGGGCATCTCTTATACTTGCTTGTTCAAATTAACCTTTCTGAAAAGACTCATTTCTTGATCTGATTCTGAGACTAGAAACAGTCTTTTAAGAAGCACAAATAATCAAATATCTTGATATCCCTTCTCCCCCTTTCATTTGACCATTCAAGTTTTTTTCAGGGATTCCTGATAGAAGTTCAGGTTTATTGGTTTACAAACATGGACCAAAATATCCCATGAAATAACAATATGTAAATGGAATTATTAGGAAAAAATCTCATACCTAGTTATCTTGTATCATTGGACAGTATGACAGTATTAAGACAGAGCTTAATAATACTTAAAAGTTTCTTTACAGAGATTATAATTGATTATGATTATTTTCCCTTTTTGAAACTCTGAAGTTTCATTGACTAATAAAAGAAAGTATTCTTTTCTGTGGTAGAATTGGAACAATTTACAAGGTGGGTTAATATTAATGTACAGCACAGTGCATGTTATAACAGACAGCTCAGAAAAACATGTGATGTTGATTCAGAACAACTTCTATGCAAGTTCAGGTTTATTCCAGCTAAGAGCCTATATTAGGACTTACCTGGTAGCTATGGGAGAGGTGAGAACTGAACTTCATTTAGATCCCTGAAAAACTTGAATGGTCGAATGAAGGGAATAGAAGGGATACCAAGATATTTGATGGTTTGTGCTTCTTAAAACACAGTTTCTAGTCTCAGATCAAGAAATGAGTCTTCTCAGAAAATCTTGCAGAATTAAAAGCACTTCTGTGGGGACAATTGCATCTAAGTACATAGGTAGATAAAGGGGTGCTTCTGACCAATGTTACAACAGCAAAAGAATCTATTTCTCTCTGTAAGTCATAGAACTGGGATGCCATTCATTTTTGTAAGGCCTTCTCAAACTTGACATTATTGTGATCTGAGAATCCATGGTAGTAAAATTTGAAGCTGTTATTTCTTCATGAAAACTTGCTGATAAAGAATAGTTAGCATAGGTTATCTCATGCCAAAATAATTTAGACTTTATTTTTATTGGCAAGCCTGTGAGCCTCAACTGATAAATTATACAGTTTAGCTCCTACTTCGACTACATTTGAAATGAAGTGAGGGACACAAAGCAATGCTCTAATAACTTGAGCTAAGTTGTCTCCAGAATGTGGATATCATTATAGGGACAAATTTCAGGCCCATAGAACATTAGATGCAACCCTTTGGACCAAAAAGCATGCTTGCAGGTAAAGCATAATTATTTCCATGGTGGCTGGAAAATTTAATTATTACATGTCCTGGTCCTATTAGACCTTTTTTCTAATCATTTTCAACTACCAGGTGTCAAACTCATGTCATCGCGGTGTCATGGGACATTTGGGACTTTTCCCCTTCACTAAACCAAGCATGGGTGTGGCCAGCCTGTGGACCAGGAATTTGTCCCCAGAGCTCTCTTGTGGGGTCCAGGGGTCAGTCCTCTCCCCCTCTTATTCAACTCTACATGAAGCCGTTTGGTGAGATCATCCATTTTTGTGAAGTTTCATCAGTACGCTGATGATACTCAGTTGTACATCTCCACCCCAAACCGATCAGCGATGCCCTCTCCTGATGACCGGTGTCTGGATGCGGTACGGATCTGGATGAGCAGGAACATGCTTCAACTCAACCCGACCAAGACTGAGTGGCTGTGCATACCGGTGTCTCGGCCCGGTCAAGATTGTCCATCTTTGGCCATAGGGGGAGAGGTGTTGCCCCCTGTGGATAGGGCGCGGAATCTGGGCGTCCTCCTGGATGTACGGTTCCGGTTGGAGGAGCAGGTCGGGGCCGTCGCCAGGGGGGCCTTTGCCCAGCTCCGCCTTGTTCGACAACTTCGCCCTTTTCTGGACCGAGATGCCCTGCGCACAGTCACTCATGCCCTTGTCACCTCTAGACTCGACTACTGCAACGCTCTCTATTTAGGACTTCCCTTGCACACCATCCAGAGATTGCAGCTGGTGCAGAATGCGGCGGCGCGGGTGGTGATGGGAGTACCGTTCTCCATATTACCCCCTCCTGCGCGGCTTGCATTGGCTGCCGGTTGCACTCCGGGTGAGGTTCAAGGTTTTAGTGTTAACATATAAAGTCCTTCATGACATGGGTCCTCAATATTTAAGGGAGTGTCTTCTTCCGATATCGAATGCCGGCCGCCCTGTGCGAGCTCATAGGCAAGGACTCCTTGGGATTCCGTTGGCGGGTCAGTGCCGATTGGTAATTCCCCGACGACGAGCCTTTTCTGTTGCGGCCCCTGACCTCTGGAACCAACTGCCTTTGGAGCTCCACCTGGCCCCTGACCTCTGCACCTTTCGCCGTGAGCTAAAAACTTGGTTGTTTGATCAACCCGGGCTGTGACCCCCCCCCCCCGGGTTGGGATAGTTTTAATGGTTTTAGTTTATTATATTTGGACTTGTAATTTAAATTTAATAGTTTTTTAAGTATTTATTGTGTCATATTTTAACTGTGAGCCGCTCCGAGTCTTCGGAGATGGGGCAGCATACAAGTGCAAATAATAAATAAATAAATAAATATTCCTGAAAGAAAAGATTTTCATACCACCCTTCCAGTACTTTTGGTGGCAAAACTGAACTTCATTTAAGAATCCCTGAAAAAAAACTTGAATGGTCGAATGAAGGGAATAGAAGGGATACCAAGATATTTGATGGTTTGTGCTTCTTAAAACACAGTTTCTAGTCTCAGATCAAGAAATGAGTCTTCTCAGAAAATCTTGCAGAATTAAAAGCACTTCTGTGAGGGACAATTGCATCTAAGTACATAGGAGTAGATAAAGGCCTCTTCTAAAGACCGATGTTACAACAGCAAAAGAATCTATTTCTCTTCTGTAAGTCATAGAATTGGGATGCCATTCATTTTTGTAAGGCCTTCTCAAACTTTAGTATTATTATTGTTTGATCTGAGAATCCACGGTAGTAAAATTTGAAGCTGTTATTTCTTCATGAGAAACTTGCTGATAAAGAATAGTTAGCATAGAGTTATCTCATGCCAAAAATAATTTAGACTTTATTTTTATTGGCAAATTCCCATGTGAGCCTCAACTGATAAATTATACAGTTTAGCTCCTACTTCAAGACTACATTTGAAATGAAGTGAGGGACACAAAGCAATGCTCTAATAACTTGAGCTAAGTTGTCTCCAGAATGTGGATATCATTATAGGGACAAATTTCAGGCCCATAGAACATTAGATGCAACCCTTTGGACCAAAAAAGCATGATTGCAGGTAAAGCATAATTATTTCCATGGTGGCTGGAAAATTTAATTATTACATTGTTTAAGTGTGAGAGAGATGAAATACCTTTTTTCTAATCATTTTCAGGTACTAGAGCAGGGGTGTCAAACTCATGTCATCATAGCGGTGTCATGTGACATATCGGGACTTTTTCCCCTTCACTAAACCAAGCATGGGTGTGGCCAGCCTGCGGACCAGGAATTTGACTGCCCCGTACTAGAGCATTGGAACACAGTGACTGAGTATTTAAAGGTTTTGATCAGTTCAATTTCAATGCTGCTAGTTTTTCATTTACGGATATTGGTGTGTTATTTTGTGCATATGTCCATTTTTGTTTTAGTATAATTAATTTCTTATTTTTCTTGTTTATGATAAACACTTAAAGCTTGTAGACTTTGTTAAAGACCACCTTGTGTCAGCAAGAGGATGACTGCACTGTCTACAAAAAACAAATTTACTATCTGCTAACATTAGAGATTGAACCTTACTTTTTATGAGGACTTGAACTACCAAGTTGATATAAGAATTAACAGAAGTCAGCATACAATAACTTTTTGTAGTGGAAATTGTGGCAGAAAGATCTTCACTTGCTGGAAATTTAACTTGAATATATATATATATTTTCTCATGGAACATTATGATTAATAGTGATACATAGGTACATTTAATAATTTCCACTGCAATCTCTCCCTAGAAATTCAATAAGATCTATAAAGGCAGCAAAAAGAGACTCAAAAACAAGAGGAATATATTTTTCTGAGTAATTTAGGGAAATACATTTATCTCATCTTGATTGTCCTGCCCTGAAGTCTGCTTATTCATCAGTCAAAACTTGCTCTGGTTCTAACTTACCAATGCATTTCATATATAGTTTATTAGGAAGATTTAAAAGACTAATTGGACACAAGTTAGCAGGAACAGATTTATTATCCTTCATAAATTTATAACTGTAATAGTACAGCACCAGTTGGGAGGGGCATCTGACTGAAGTTATCAATATGTGTGAAGAGGGACACAAATTATAATGCCTATCAAATTCTCTTCACAAAATGCCACAAAATGCCTTCTTCAATACTGCAGTTGTGGTGACAAAAGATGGGCTTTGTTTAGTTTTAAAAGAAGAAGGGATACAAAAATTGCCAACCCATATAAATGATTCATATAAAATTGTGACCCATATAGAATTATGGGATGAGATATTCTTAAAATTTATCTTTTCCCTGAAAATAATTATGTAATTGAATGTGGCTGGATTTTTCATCTTTCTGCCAAAACTCAGAAATTTAGCCTAACATTCTTTTAAAGTGTTTTTGATGCTCCAGTGGTAGATGAAAGACATCTTGCCAGCAATACAAGGAATAACACATGTTCTTTATCCAGCAGGACAGAATAAAGATGGGAACTCACTTAGTGCATTTAAATTTTTCACTTGCTTTTATTAAATAATACCTGATTGGCATGAAGATAGAACTTGGGAAAACAACTATTTCACTCTGTGATAATTGGATGCTCTATATGAATTTCAAGAAATTGACAAATGCTATCCAAATCTTCTAAAAATGGATATGGAAAATTTTATGAAGTATAGCACTTTCATTAAAGCCAAGGTTAGCTTAATAATTGATCATATTTTCACAAACTCTTGAGAATCGTAAGAAACAGTTGATAAAAGTTCTTCAATTTTTTACAGGAACTTGATGTGAGTTAAAGCTGACAATTTCCAACACCAGTTATGTCTATTTGGTTTCACATGATCCTGACTACTCATCAACTTTGAAAGGGAGCTGTCCTGCTGCATTGAGCCTACCAGGCCATTAGTGAAATATGACAGTCTAGACAAAAAGGCTCATCTTTAGTCCTGGTTGCAACTAAATGCCAAAATGTGGATGATTTTTAAAAATATCTTTAATCTCTTTTGAATCTGATATGATCAGTTGTTGCCAGTTTAAATGAGTACATTCTCTCTATAAATATGGAGTATGATCTGAATGTTGCCTGTAGTGTAGACTTTGTAGCTGGCAAATCAGTTCATTCCAAACATACATGCAGACTCAGTCAAATGATTGTTTCAATCTATGGAGTTTAGTTTGTGAGTTCTGTGTCATGCATTTAAGAGAGCTTGTCCACAAATAAGGATTTAAGTTCTGATAACGGTAGTGACTTAGCAGTTTTCCTCTAAAGATACATAATACCTTTTTGAACAAGTCTGAGTTGATCAGACTTTAAAAGTTGGACCAGAACTTTTAGGTGATATTTTATAGTTGATGACCTGAAATCTACAGTAGAGCATCCAGTGTTCTACAAATCCTTTTTTTAAATAGGAGAACTAAAAGTTAATGTTACTTTTGGTAATTCTATTAATTTAAGGTGTCACATTTCTTAAAACCCAAATTTTAGAAATGCTCCATTCCTGAAGCGGTTCCTAGTCACAATCTCAGAAGTTCACAATTTAATTAAACAACTGAAAACTGGAAAAATCTTATTGGGGATGGGATTTAATTCCTCCTGAATTTAGGTATAACAGTTCTATCTAGTGAACACCAATTCTGATCTCTCTTTTCAATAGAACTGTTCATGTGCCAAAAGAATGGGAGGACTATAATTGTCACTATGTTTCAAAAAGCCAAGAGGAAGGATCCAATGAGCTTTTTAAAAGCAGAATATATGCAAGGCCCCTAAATTAAACACTTATGGCCTGGCTTGAGGAAAAGAATCTAATATCTCCTGGGCTGGCAGCCTCCAGAAAAGAATGTTCAGCCTTAGATCAGGGCTTAGTAATATACTATTCAACTGAAATATGTACACGTGCTCCTAAAACAGCTGTATGTAATTCTTTTGTGGATTTTAAGCTTGCCTTTGATTCAATAACAAGGGGAGCACTATGGCACAAGTCTGAAGGTTAGATAGAAACTGGGGGTCTCAGTTCAGATCAATTCCTCATAAAAAAAGCAGAGTGAAACAAAGATACCTTCTGGCTCCACTTCTATTTCATTAATGTATCAATACAATAGTGGAATATTTTAAGATTAACATCACCTGCCAACATTTTAATTTCAATTTTAGTGTTATTGTTTATTATCTCTTTGCTAAAATCTTCTCAAGCTGGCCAAAGACAACAATAACAACTTTGTTCCTTCCTTGCATCAGCTTTGATGGCTTGGCAAGAAATATGAATGTATATAGCATTTTAGAGATTTAGGTACTTCTACATGTTTCCATTAATCTCTCTGGTATTTATTTTTATTAGAATAGTGCCAGAAATGGAAAGATATACTTTCGCTTGAGAAGAAAGTCTTAAGGATTAGACAAACACCAGGACCCTCTTGGACATACCTACAATAGCACTATACTCTAAAAATAGGAGTTTTTGTTTTAATAAATATATGAGATTGCTGAAGGAATGGGAATATAAACTGAAGCAACCTAAAGTCTTGCAGAAAGATGTAGGAAGTAGATTCTGAAAAAGATTCAAGAATGAGATTTCTTCTTCACACATTAAAAAAAACACTAAGAAAAAAAACTTTTTAAATAAGAGTCAGCGGCTTTTTGCATTTTCTACAAGTGAAATGTCTACATACATTTTTGCAAAGTTTAACACATACCCTATGTCTCCATTTCTCCTCCAACAAGCAATGAAATAAATGACCATGGGAATTAGTGCCTGTGTTAAGCCTTTCTAAAGAAAATGAAATAGTAAAAAAGATCTGCAACTCACAGCAAAGCAAAGATACACCTTCCAAATGACTGCAGACATGCCCAAAAAGTGCCCAAGAAGAGATTTGATACAGGTCCAGGCATGTCTAGAAGAAGGCCTGCTAAAAACAAACTGCAGGGATAAACATCTGTTTTAGTAAAGAGGCTATTGCTCATATATCCCAGAAAACAGACTATATTTAACTTCTACTTTTTAAAGTCCTGTGTGCTTCTACAAAATAAAGGCCTCTAGTTTTGAAGATCAAATCTCAGATATCAAAGATTCTGCAAAACATTTTGCAATATTGGAAATATTCTTTAGCACCCAGAGCAGCTCAAAGTCATATATCTCAGTGTCTGCTAAGGTATATTCTCCATGCAGAGAGTGCCCTCAGCCAACAAGCTGCAATAAAGTCTTTTGTCAGAGTTTTGATGAACAAAATTATTTCTTTGGGCCAATCTTGTTTGGGTGTCATAAACTGTGTTGCAATTCTGGCACAGCAGAGGAAAATGGAGGCAATATTAGGTAATACTTATTGGGCAACTTGTAAAGTGGTGAATCATCCCATTTCAACCTCCTTCAAGCACCCCAGTAAGTAAATAATTGGTTTTTATTTCTTGTTATGTTTATACCAATGCTTGGGTGTCAACCTAAAGAATCTGATTTTTATAACATAATCTCTGAATTAAATACCACCTAGAAAAAAAGCTATCCTGCTCCCACCCACTCCCACATACAACATAGAGGATTCAAGGGGTTTATTGAACTTTCCAAGCCCTCCCAAGAATCTTCTCCAGGGAATCTCCATTCAGTTTCTTAATAATTCCAGCATGAATTCACAAAGCTGGAGCAGTCCACAAAGCAAGGAAAAGTAGAGGAAAAGCACATATACCAAGGTCTGCTCCCTGGTGTCTGGGGTACAGGGTTCAAAGCAAAGGCAAGTTCAAGGGTCAAGGCATGAATCTAATGTCTAAGTCCACAGTCTGGGTCAGGAAGCGCACAAAGAGACTGGCAAATGCTAAGCACCAAAATAGATGTGTTGTTCCGCATCATCTCCCTCTTTTCGCCAAACTGAATAGCCCATCAAGAGGGTCAAGGGTACTGTCTTGTGAATAGCTGGGATGGCTGCCATTGCTCCTGCCTCCTTTCCACCCTACATGCACTCAGATCAGGCACAGGAGGCAGTTCCTTCTCATCCATACTGGCTGGCTGCAGTTGTGCACTCTCTGTCCAAAGCCTCAAGGTTGTCCTGCTGCAACTGTGCCTCAACTGTCCCAAGCTCAGCCAGCTGCTCATCTGGTTGCTCCTTCTGTGACTGCTCTGCCATATCTAGTCTCAGTGAACCTGGCTCAGAGCCACCAGCCACCTCCAGATGTGCTGGAACCTCTCCCTGGACATGCCTGGGACCCACTCATCCTTCTCTGAGCTGGCATCCAGAGAGGCATCTAGGGAAGCCTCTAGGGAAGCATCTGAGAAGGCCATCACTCAGTTTGAAAGAGTGAGTAATTACATTACTGTGATATCACAAATCTGGGCTTTTTCCCCCATCTGGAATATGGCTATGATTCTATTAGAGAGTAGATTACATTGAAGTCACTAATCTACTTGGAATATTATAATTAAACTTTGTGACTGTAGCTCTGATTTGTATGATATTGATCAGAAAGGTGTGCATGTTGTAAAATAGGGTCATGTGACATTTTTTCTGAAGATGATAAGTGGTTAGCATCCATTGAAACAGAAATGCTTCTGTGCCCTTCATATAATTACATTATCAATCAAAATTGATTGCATCATCAATCAAAATACACTTTCAAGTCAGTGTTATTGTTTTATCATAGTCCTTTGATATGTTTGAGTAGGAAAACATTCTAAAAATTATTTATTACATGCCTAGTCATGGAGGGGCTTATGGAGTAAATAAATTTCCTGTTTCAAAAAGATCAGAAAATGCAATAAAAAACTACCCAGCAAGAGAGTGAAATATGGCTTTTGTGGCAATAAGCTTATTATCCTTCATAAGCCTACAAGGGTTACAAGGGTTATCAAGCCTACCTTTTCCCTAGAAAAAGAATGGCAATGTCTCATCTACATCAGGCTAATTTTCACATTTCCCATAGAAAACCATGGGGAAAAAATTAATTGTATCAATGATAGACATATTATGTAATTATGATTGAGTCATCTCTTTATCCAACATGATGGAGAGAATGATAGCCATTGCCCTTTCAGTGTATGTTCCAAATGGGCCCACAAACTAAAAACAAATGCAGGTAAAGCATTCCTAAACAACTCTCCAAAGAATCTTTTTGAACATTATGGCATTCATTACTTTGTCATTCATAATAAAACTAAAGCAACTGTTCCAAGGAGGTTTAACTCTACCCTGAAAACTGAGCTCTGGAGATAGAGCTAGAAATACCCACCAGTACATGGATACTGAGACTTTGATGCTACAGTAGGACCTACTGTAGACTGGTCCTGGCATTTTAAATTCATCTGATAAATGGGATGTTTAAAGAAGATTGTATGGGGAAATTTCAAAAGGCAAATGAATGAAGGGAACCTTTTCAAAGTATCCTGGTGAGATATGAATGAGCTATCAGCAAACCTCAATGGCAAATTATATCATCAAAGAATTGGGAACAGGGAGGGAAAGAATGATATACAAATTAGAATACTATCCAGATAAGCTTGTAAGGACTATTTTTTATATCAAAGAGTTCCATTAAATTCCCCATGACCAATATGGCATGTGCAGAATTGAAAAAGTGCTCAAAAAAAACAATAACAAAAGAATAGAGAAAATTCAGAAAAATCTAATGATATGATTGGCTGACCAGAAACATTCAACAGTTGGATTAAGGAAACACCTTTAACATGGAAGGATTTTGTATCTCTCTATACAGCAATGCATTATTGCAGTGGTGGGATTCAAATATTTTAACAATCGGTTCGCCCAGGGTCTCATGGCTGTCATGAGAGGCATGGCCCATCCCCATCCTCCAGCTCTGCCGCAAATGCAGGATGAGCCTCCTGCAATTGCCAACCTGACCCTGGGTGAACCTGTTGTTAAATTCCGATCCTTTGCCAAAAGGCTGTTTCCAAGGGACTTGTCTGCATGTTGGTCTTGTGGCTGTTTCAGCCTTCTGGATGGCTCCTTTAAGAGGTGAGGTTTCCAAGGAATGAGGTGGGGGGTACCATAGAGATAAGGAGTTAATGCTCATGAGAGCTCCTATGGGAAAGTGAAGAATTGAGGGAAAGTGGAGGAAGGGATTTTCCCCTCCCCATGGAGCTGCGTACAGGGGGTGTTGGTCAGCTTGAAGGCAAAAATGAGAGGGTTGAGGAATTAAGTTGGCAACATAATCGAAGCTGGGACCAATGTAGGGAGACTGTGGGGTTAGTTTGGCCAGGCAAATTATTATCCCCTCTCCCCTGCTATCAAAGTGGGTCCTGGGTGCTGTGCTAAGCAGCAATGGGGAAACGGACAATGGAGCAGCTGGCATGAGGGAAGGAAGAGGAGCAGGGAGAAGAAAGAGGGAAAGCAGCCTTCTCCTTTCCTCACATTGGCTGCTCCATGGCCCATTTCTCCATTGTAGTGCAGGCCCCAGGATCCACTTAGATAGTGGGTGGCAGGTAATTTAACAACTGAATGGGTGTGAACCAGCTGAATCCCACACTGCATTAATGAGCTTTCTCCAAAATCAAAAATTCTAATTTCATTATTTAATTAAAAAGGGCCATGAACCTTTTTGTAAGACTAGTAGAAGTCCACTGGAATACATTAAATAAGATTTTAAAAAATTAAATTACTATTAAAGCAAAGGACTCTTTTCTTTGAGAACTACATACTATGCCAGCATCTAAGAACTGCTGAAAACACAAACAACCTTATATTAAATACCATAGATGGCCCTAATTGATCCTATGGTATGATGGTTCAAAAATTGATCTTTGAGACTCATCCAATTCTATCTATGAAGAACTTGGACATGTATTAGGATTAGAGTTTCCCATATACTGTTTAAAAACATTCTTTTCAGCTCATTATACAATTGGAGGCTTCAATAGTTTACATGTTTATGGAGCCACTGTAGAGCGTCAGCTGGTAGTGGTTTCTACATGCTGTTACAGCATTGTATATCTATGTGAGGGCATGACAACAATTTCATCATGGTAAATTTATGACAAGCCCCATTAGGTCTCTGTCAGAAAGATTACATTGTTAACAATACTGTTCAAATCAAAACTGACCAGAACAAAATCATTCATTTTGTCACAGGAAAGTAGTTGCTAAGCTTAATTTTAGGCTGCAGAAATATGAAGGATAGTTGTGGTCAAGGAGCATGGAAGCTCTCAAAATTTCTAACTTACTACAGGGCACAAACTGGTAGAGATATCATCAGGTACTTGGAAATCATCATGCTTTATGAGGTTATGCCATGAACTTTTAGAAAAAAAAAACCAAATGTATTTTCAAAGGAAGGGCCTAGAAATAATTCAATCATCTCTGTTAAACTCTACTAACCATGTTTGCCAAATCTCCCCGGGCCTCTTCCTAGCTTGTTTGGAGTTACCAGATTTGAATGATAAAAATGGTAAAAACTCAAAAAGTCATCTAATTCTATATCAGATGTGACACAAGTTACCTATTTAAAAAGTATTGTAAAGTCTTAGTTATATGAAGTTCTGGTTAGAGAAATTTGACTCTGGGGAGGACTATGTTTCCACTATAAGTAGATGTTATACCTTCAATGAGTCCTCTGTTTGTCTGCTACAGATTTCTGGATAGAAGGGTTAACATTCCTGGATAGTTTACAAGTTGGATAATTCATGCTCTTGATTGATAAATCAGAGGACTTGCTTGCCAACTTTGGAAATCAGAGCATGGTGTTCCCAATTACATCTTATTAACATAGTATGAAAAAGCAATTTCAAGCATTAACAATTGTCCTTCATTAATATGGGTGCATAAAATTTCTTGGAGGGATAGCCCAAGAAAAAAAAATCTTCTTCTTACTCCAGTCATTCTAGGTGTAATAGCTAGAGGTAGACTAAGGCCTTATTTTGCTTAATGCTAAATCATCTCTTTTTATTCTTAAATGGGGCGATCTCACCTATCAAAGGTGTGTTTAATGCAGGAGATTAATTGTTTAACCCAAGTGTATATAAAGATAAAATACTATAATAGTAGGCTTGAGTTTGTGGTTTACTAAAAAATAGATTGCTTAGCAACAGGATAGAAGTTCCTAGTATGGAAGCAATAAAACCTCTTGATTACTTATTTATGTGCTTTTTTCTTTTGAGTTAGACCTTTTTATCATTTATTTAATGAATCCCTTCTTCTTCTTTAATCTTTGGAATTGTGATGGTTTCACAAGATTCCTTTTCATGGTTCATGGTTATTTTTGCTATGCATAGGATGGCTTTTATCTATTTTGGTTCAGCCTTTACTACTGTGTTTCCCCGAAAATAAGACACTGTCTTATATTTTTTTTGGCTCCCAAAAACACACCAGGTCTTATTTTTGGGGTAGGTCTTATTTTCGGGGTAGGTCTTATTTTTGGGGTAGGTCTTATTTTCGGGGAAACACGGTAACACTTTTAAAATCCCCATCACTACCACTATGATCAATTTCTGTCCATTATTCTCTGTCCTGGTTAAACCTGTCTTAGTAGCTGAGCTACTACTTCTTGCTCTTTTTTTTCCTTGAAGTTCAATCAGGTATAAAGAGACAGGTGTTGTTTCTGGGGTAGTGATTGCCAAATTTACCAAAAGAGATGGGATTTGCTGTTTAGCTGGGAAACATCTAACAAGGGGATAGCAAATCTATGACATGTGTGTCAAAGCTCACATGCCACAACATTTTGAGTGACATGCCAGTTTTTATGCCAATCTTCACCAATACCTGACAATGACTTTCGAAAGCATGCCATGTCCTCAAGTGATCTTGGAGCTTGCAAGGAAGGGGTGTGCTTTTGTGCAGTTTTCAGAGGCTTCAGAGGCCATGGAAGATAATTTCCAAAGTCAAATTAAGAACAGAGACCTTGTGTGACCTGGGACATCCTTGGCTGGACTGCTTGGTTCTGTTGTCAGAAACAGAACACTGCCTGAAGGTAAGCGATGCATAGCAAATCTGGAGGAAGGGAGCAAGGTGGGACAGATAGGAAATTATTTATCATTAGTTCTGCACAGGGGAGATGTGTATAACTTTTATTTTAATTTCATCCCATTAAGAAATAAGAAAAAAGTTCATAAATACTACTTTGTTCCTAATAAAATTACTTATTTAATTCAGAAGTTGTAAACATCTATTTTTGTTAGCTGCACGTGTTTTGATAAAATTTCTTCGTACCTGGGAAATGGTACAAGTTGTTAGTTAAGACAAACAGCCTCACATTGGAGCAAGCAGGTATGATCTTGTCTTTATACCACTATTTGCATCAGACCTATATTCATAAGTCCTTTGCAAAACCAATCAGCTTCAGTAAGACTGGTTTTGATAATGGCTTGCTTCAGTTTGATTAAATAGTATCCATTTCTTTTAAAGTCTGACATGGTTAAACAGGCTTAACATAAGAAATTAAAAAAACATTTTATTTTTATATTTTATGACAAAATTTCAGTGGGAGAATGTTAACATAGTTTCGTAATTGATCGAAGTAACAGTTTGACATATTAACTGTTTAAATTAACAAGGACTTTGGCCTCAATATTTGAGATTACTAAAAGTGGATTAATGTTCTCCTTATATTAAGTTTACCATTTCAGAAAAAGTGTCTTGTGTGAAATATAATTTATTAATCCAATTTAGTAGAAATAGTTATGATTATCTGAGACTATGAATATGGAAAGTCTACAGACAAAATTTAACAAGATCAATTTCAGTGTATCATCAAACTGTTTTTGATCATACAGACCAAGGATTCTCAATCTTTTTTTCTGCTCATTTTACCCTTCTCAGCTTTATTTACTGATCTGACCATTCTCATTATCACTACCTTAAAAAAACATATTTTACAATCTGCATCATTTATTATTAGAGGATGATTAGGGGACTGGATTAGGGGATGATTAGGGAACTGGAGGCTAAAACATATAAAGAACTGTTGCTGGAATTGGATATGTCTAGTTTAATAAAAAGAAGAACTAGGGGTGACATGATACCTATCAGTGTTCCAATATCTCAGAGGGTTGCAATAAAGAAGAGGGAGTCAAGCTATTCTCCAAAGCATCTGAGGGTAGGACGAGAAGCAATGGATGGAAACAGATCAAGGAGAGAAGCAACCTAGAACTAAGAAGAAATTTCCTGACAGTGGAAAAACTTGCCTACAGAATTTGTGAATTCTCCAACACTGGAAGTTTTTAAGACAAGATTGGACAATCATTTGCCTGAAATGATATAGAGTTTCCTGCCTGAGCAGGGGGTTGGGTTGGAAGACCTCCAAGGTCCCCTCCAACTCTGTTATTCTATTCTATTTTATTCTATTAAGCTACTGTATCAAATAAAGACTATGGCCTTTTTGTTATGGACCCCATATTTTGTTTGTTATGGGAGACATGTGACCCATGCTGAAAATTACTTACTGATGTAGACAACCCAATAGATAATAATGAAGGATTTTTAGGGGCTGTCAGAACCATGCTGACATCTTAGGACCCTAGAGTTTCTAAAAACAACAGTACATAAAACACCAAAGAAATTAAAATTAGGATGCTTCCAAGGTGTGTTTTTTCATTGAAGAGTTGTATTGATAGATAGTGTGGTATTTTTTTCCGGTTAAACTTTGTATTTAAAGTTCTTATTTTAAAAGCTTAACAAAAATGAAACTTTATTTAAAAAACTATATCAAAGTCTCCTTAAAAATATATCATTCTAATATTGTCAAATCCAGAGGCCAATGAAATCAAGTGAAGAGTTAGATTAATGATGAACTTTAAGGATGGTAACCAGCCTTTCCTAGGAATTAGGGAGTGTACCATATTGGGTAGCATTTGTGACCAAATGACATCTGCATCTTGTGGGTTTTGATCATATGCTTTAAAGATGCTATTGAAACATTCTCTGCATCCCCATAGTCTATTGTCCACTATATGCTACGTACATTTTAGCTTGTATATGTGTGAGTTATCTATCTATCTATCTATCTATCTATCTATCTATCTATCTATCTAACATCTACCTACTTATCTACAAAAATGAGCTGAGAAAAAAATTAAACCACTTTCAAACATTTTTATACATATTCATCATTCTGGTAGTCTTGAGGTCTGGAAATTTTATGTCCAACAGACTGAAAAATTGATATAAATTTAAAGATCTAGTGACAGTTCTACAAAGGATGGTGAGAAGAAAAATTCTGGTGATTTGCAATTTAATCTTGAAACTGGTTCCTTTAAATATACAATTTGAGCAATATAGTCCAGTAAATCTATCTTCATTATCCTCCTTCCACATTGCTCCAACATTTACATTTCTCTTGGTACATAGTCCCACTTAGGCTTCAAAATGAATTGTGGAATTTCAGAAAGAAAAAAAATGCTCATTTTATTTATTACTTATTTATTTACTTATTTATTTATTCATTCATTTATATCCCACCTTTATCATTTTTACAAATAATTCAAGGCAGCAAACATATCCATCATACCTTCCTTCTCTCCTGTTCTTGGAAGATGGATTGGTCTGAGAGGGAATGACTGGCCCCAAATCGCCCAAACCAGCTTTCATGGCTAAGGTGGAACTTGAACCCATGGTCTCCTGTTTTCTAGCCTTAAGACCACATACTTCTGCCAACCATGAAAAAATTATAATTAACTTCATTCTAAGCTATTCATGAAAACACTTCCAGTTCCTCTATTCTTGTATTTGTTATGGGGCTTCCCCACTAGATTCAAATCAACCATGTTTAATATACCAAATTAACAGACAAACAGAATATCAGGATTGGAACTTGAAATCCCTCTGCTCAATCAGGAGACCTTATACCATTCTAGACTGTCCAAGCTCTTCTTAAAGGTCTTCAGTGATGGAGTAACCACAACTTCTTGTGGCAAACCTTCCAGTGAGTAAGTGTTCTCATTGACTGGAAATCTCTCCTTAAGGACAGAATTTTCAGAATTACTACCCAAACATCAGGATAGTAAATAAAACCAAACTCAAGACAAATTAGTGTTTTCTAGTATTACATGTATAGTTGCATCTTGTATATTACTTTAAAGTGTATGCCTAAAAGAGGATTATAAAGGTCTAATGTGAAATATTACAGAACTGATGTTAGCATTGTAAATTGCCTATATATTCATAGAAGACTTTTAATTAAAATTGGAAAGCATCTATTAGCTTTTTTAAATAGAATTCTTCCTCATATTAATTAAAGTAATGACAGCTTTTTGAAGACTGCACTAAATTGTATTCCATCCTAACAGAACAATGGGAAACATTATCTTATGATGGGTGGTGCATTTTTGAGTTGCATTCAGAATTTATATGTCAACTCTACAAATTTAATTTAGATATTATTTTTCAGTTATGAGATGATTTTATTAAACTGAATGAGAAATGGCAATATAACAATAAGGAAAATTTCTCCATCCAGTTATTTTAGAAAGAGCCAGCATAGTTATACTCTACAAAGTATCAGTGATGCAGCTGTAGAGATGGTCAAGAGTATTAAGTACCTGGGGATGCAAATAATTAACAATTTGAACTGGTTTCTCCACACATCATCCTTAGTGAAGCATGCAAACCAACATCTACATTTCCTGCATTGGATGAGGAGAGCACATCTTTCTCCTTCTGTCCTGATCACTTTTTACAGAGGCACAGTTGAGAACATTTTAACAAACTTCATCACTGTTTGGTTTGGTGGCAGCAGTGCCTCAGATAGAAAGTCAATAAAGAGAGTGGTAAGGACAGCTGAGATTATAGGAAGCTCACTTCCTGTTATTCAGGACACCATTCTCCTGTGAGTGTAGGTTTCGAAGTATTCCTAGCAGGACTACAAGGTTCTGTAACAGCTTTGTTCCTTATGCCATCTATCTGGTAAACTTACAAGATTTATTTTTCTCACCATTTACATGTATACTTCCAAACTAGACAGTGTTGTTTCTGTGTGTCATATAAGATACATGAGTATATGCATAATGTTGTATTATTTATTTATTTTGTCATGTTTATGTAGTATACATTGGAGGTGGTGACCCTTTGAGAGCTGTATTCAATGAAATTTCATTTTAAAGTATATCAATTAGTGTACATTCAAAGTGATAATAAAATTATTCTAAGTCTAAATCTTGTATTTAGAAAGATACTTCTCAGACTGTAACACTGGAATGGGAGATACAGAAGAAAGACTTAAGACACAAGGTAAATAAGCCTGTTCTGTTTTTATATGCATTCTGCAAGTATATATAAACAAACAGAATGTGTATAACACTTTGAATAAAATATTTATGAAATCTATATAAAATAGAAATGATGTTTTCCATTCTCTTGTTTTCTGAGTTTTGCTTGTGTATGCCTGCTACACTAAAAGAAAGCCAGAAGCAAAGAAAGTAAATCCTCTGGTAGAAGGGTTGTTGTCCCAGCTGGATTCCCAGTAGTTGGATCTTTGAAGATTTTAACACTATTAGAAAACTAATAGAGAAGTAAGAAACCTAAACTTGAAACCTGAATATTTTATAACATAAGAAAAAAGATGCTTAATGTACAAACAAAACCCCTATCAACAATTTGCCAGTAACAAAGGATGAATTATTTTTATTAGGAATTTGTGATGTCAACATGCCTGAATTGTTATTGATATAACATTATTATGTCATCAAGTCCCATTGTTCTAAGAAGAAATAAGTCAGTTTCCACAATATGATCTTGAACATATACACACCATTTTGAAAAAGAGTATGAAAAACTGCATCAAAAGGAACATTACGAACCTCTTTAATAGAAATCGAGAGGAATTATGGAATCAACTTAAAGATGTTATTAAAGATGAATGTGGAAAAAATGACTTCAAAAATGAAGAAAGCAAAATTGATGTTAGAACAAACCACAGAATTCTCAATAAGACAAGCCAAAGCCAACAAAACAAAAATCTCAGATGCAAGCTTCTCAGAGCTGTTAGAAGAAATAAGAAGCACTATTACAAGATATGTAAATATTTTGAATATGGAACAGACATGGAAAAACAAGGAAAGTTTATCAAAAATGTCTGAATGCAAAAGGAGGTTCCAACTTCAAATCTGTATGGCAAAGTATGACAATGGACATAGTAGATAATAACTGATTCAAAGATGGAAGGTATATGTGCGATAATGCAGAGTAGAGATATTAGTATCTTAATACCTTAAAAGTTATTCCTTGCTTACAAGATTTATAGGATTAGAAGATAAAGTTATTTTTACATAATGTTACTCCTCTTTTAAAAAAAACATTAGAACTAATAGAAATTAATAGAAAGAAAAAGACACAGAAAAGAAAGAAATCAGAAAGAAATCTAAAAGTACAAAAAAGAGAAAAACAGTAAAAGAAAAAGAAAGAAAGAAAGAAAGAAAGAAAGAAAGAAAGAAAGAAAGAAAGAAGATACAAAGAAGTAGCTTCCAATCTTTTTCACAGCAGTTATAAGTACAATTATAAATTTACATATTACTCTATGGTTATAGCATAACTCTTTTTTTCAATTATCTATTGTGTCTAATCATCAACACCATGTTCTCTTTTTTACACTAAAAATCCACTAGGAGATAACGGTCAGCAATAAACTTAGATATTGTATTTTCTATGATTAAGAAATCAACTTAGCCATCACAGCAAGTTATCTTTATCTTTACCAACCATTGCTCCATTGTGGATAGTAGCAAATCTTTCCATTTTTGCATATAAAATAATTTTGCTGCAATTATCATTTCAAAAGCAAAGTTCCAAGACTTTTTAAAACTATTTGTCCATCAATCTCAAAAGTAGAACCTCTAGTCTCAAATTTATATTAATCTTTAAAATCTTCTGAATCAATGTGTGTAATGAATCAAAAAATTTCTAGGTTTTTCACATGTCCCCTAAACATTATAAAATGACCCTTCTGATTGTTCAACTTTCCAACATAAATTTGAAGTGCCCTTATGCATTCTAGTCAATTTGTGTCATGAAATATAACAATGCATCATTTTAAAAAATATATTTTTAAGATAATAACATAGTGTAAATTTTAATTGTTTCAACCACATGATTTCCCCTTATTCCATATGAATATTACAACAAACCTCTTTTTGTTTCAATATCAATAAAAGTATATTTTAGCAATTACATGTTCATCATTTGTACACAATTTTATTTCAAACTTAGTCTTACAATTTTTAAACCCATTAGTTCTTCTGTTGACTGTAAATGTTTCTAATAACTGTAAAAAATAAAATCATTGGCAACTATATGAACCTTTGCCACCAATTCTTCTCTTGATTTTATTTTACATTTCCCTTGATAAAATTCTAGTAGCTCACAATAAGTTAGCTACTTGTGTTTGGTACAAGAAAGCCAAAATTAATGGTAATTTTTAAAATAATTATATTAGATATGTATTTTGAGAATATGGAATAGATACAACCTCAGGTTGTTCCTGAAAACACATTTGTGGTTCTTTTGTCCATATTTCTATAAACAAATATAATAGGTATGAGTGCTGAAATTCGTTCAGCACTTTTGTCATTACCAAGTCAAAAGTCTACAGGAACTAATGAAATACTCACTGCAATATAACAAACAAGTAGAAGAATTAGCAAAACTGAATACCAAAAAAGAAGACTTAACAGAGTATACAACTTATACTACAATATCCTTAATTTCAAAATAACATTTAGGATCTTCCAATGTAGATTAGATCAGCATTTGGAAAAAGAGATTTCAGATATTTAAGTTGGATTTAGAAAAGAAAAAAAAACAAGGAAGATGAAACATTATTGCTGGTGCACAAGGGATAATTGAAAAAATCCAAAGAATTTCCAAAAAAAAAAAGAATGACTGTGTGCTTCACTGATTATAAAAACAACTTTGTGTCAATGACATCAAGCTATGGAAAGTGGTCAGAAAAATGGGAAACCCTGGAGACTTTCAGTGGCACTTCCGTTGAGGATGGATGGAGACTGTGATTGTGCGTGGCTTCAGTCTGTACTTACCCTGTTGGAGGGGTCCCTACAGGACTGAACCATCAGACCCACCTTGGAGGGGTGGGGAAAGAGGGGGAGACCACCAGCTAGGTTGAGGGGAGCTGCATCTCCCCTCCCTGGCTTGGTATACTCCCCTGGAAGACAGGGAGAAGTGGCAGTTTTAAGGGCTGCCCTGAAGATGGGAAACTACCGAGACCTAAGTGTGTGCTGGAGAGGTGAAGTGGTGAGCAGTGTGTATCCAAACAAGAGAAGCTGAACCTTTTATTTTAATAACCGCAAAAAGCAGAAAGAAAGATTCCTCACTTGAGAGTACAACAGTGGCAAATAGAAAACAAGAGGACAATATATGGTAAATAAAAATCTGGACTACAAAAGAGCTATAACAAAATTAAGGATGGAATTGGGAATAATATACAGAACCTGGCATTAATTAGGCATTGAATAAAATGCTGAACTTGCTTGGAATTGATTATACTTAAAAAAAGGGCAATGGTTGAAATGCTTGAAAATTAATATAATGTAATTGAAAAAAGGGAAAAAAGAACTTTGAAAAGTGGAAGCAATAAAGAGTGCCACCTAATGGTACAAGGCATTTTTTCCTGGATGACTTTATGGAAAATTACTGGTCTGTTAAATGTGTGAATGAGAAAAGACATGAATAAAAGACTTGAACATAACAAGAACCCCAGAAGCTTAAAAGAAAAAGGGGGAGATTGCAGCAAGAGAACAAAGGAAAGCAATATCTTGGGACCGTGGGGAGTTGACTGTGCAAAGGAAACAAAAGGACCAATAAGGAAAAGAGATATAAATGGAGTCTCTTGGCAAGGATTACAATTAACCTTAATAAAATAAAGAATAACAAAATTGATTAAAAAATGGAAGAAGCAAGCAAAGAATTTAAGCTGGAATTGCAAACTGTGAAATAAATGATAAAAGAAAGAAGGGGTTTATTGGACACACTGGCAGAAAAAGTAATGCAATTTATAGCAGAACAAAGGAATTCTAGAGAGGAGGAGACAAAGGAAGAGGAAAACAGTCAAGATGGACATGAAGATTCAGAGACATTGCCAAAAGACACAAAAGGAACTAAAACTAAGACATTGACGACAAAGATAATAAATAAAAGAGAAAAAGCTCCCAAGAGTATGCAAAAGGAGAAGCTGTACAAGAAAAGGAAAGATGAGGGACTGACAAATGGAAATAAATGTAATATTAGAGGAAAAAAGAGGGATAAAGATGAAAGGCCAGGAAAACTTAGTAAACAGAAAGCTGGCTAAAACTAAGAGAAATGACAAGGCCGAGAGATTTAGAGATAAAGGTTAGATATAGCATAAAAGGGGGACACCACATGGGAATGTATCTTTGTATTTTTTATTAGAAATGTAGACTGTGGAGATTTGAAGTTTATAACTTACTGGGAATTACCTTAAGATTATTAGATAATTATAGATGAGAAAAATGAAGGTGGAGTGAGTGATATTAAAGAGGGTTCTATTGTTAATAATCCTTTCTTTATACATACATACATACATACACACACACACACACACACACACACATACATATATTCTAAAATATGCTAATGACTATTTAAATGATATTAGGAAAACAGAGAATATGATGACTTGGGGGAAAATCTGGTATTAATTATGTTTAAAAAGTGTGAATTAGGGTTATATAAATGCTATAGGTTGAAATTGGTCAAAGAGAAGCAAAAGGGGAAATTAACTCTGTTTTTATTTCATTTTTTTTCTTTGTGGTATACATGAAATAGAAAATACAATTGATTATACAAAGGATATGAAAAAGAAAATATAATGAACTAGAAGGGATTATGTGGGAATGTAAAATATTTATAATGAATGAATTATATTATAATCAAAAGCAGGGGAATGAAAATTTATTAAAATTATATAGGTAAATTTTGGAAACAAAGAAAAAATATGAAATGATTATATGAATATCTCTGGAATAGATATAAGATATATTGTAGATGGGGGGATATACCATGTGGATCCTAAATGTATTAATCTTACTTTACTTTTACTCGTTTTTTTCTTTCATTGACTGTCTAATTATATATTGGTCTTGAGAAAGTTATAATATATAAGGTAACATAAAATAGGTGGTAAGCTGAAAATGGAAATAATAGGGGATAAAGAATTGAAAATATATGTGAATGAAATGATTTTGATATTGAATTAATGAATTGAAATATGAAAGGGAAATTTATCTAAAGATTAGTCAAATGGAAAATAATTTGAAGTGATATTAATTAAGAAAGTTGAAAGTGTAACTATGACTATATATAAATATTGTAATCTGGAATCACATTGCTCACGTGAAGAGATGTATAAAAAATTAAAATAAACAACTTGAGGGGGGGGGAGAAAGAAAAAGAAAAATGGAAAACCCAGAAAATTTCATTGTCCGTGCAAGAAACTTATACAGATGAGGAAGCCACCATGCAGAAAGAACATGGTGAAACAGGCTGGCTCCTGGCTGGCAAAAGAGTGCATCAAAATTGCATCCTCTCCCCTTATTTATTCAACCCATATGCAGAATACATATTAAAGAAAGCTGGATTGGTAGAAGATGAATGTGATTTTAAAACTGGAGGAAGAAATGTTAATAAATTCTGCTACGCTGTTGATGTTCCCCTGATCGATGAACTAGAAAGAAGCTGTAAGCTATAGTAATAAAATCAAGGGCACAGTGAAAAAAAGAGAGTAAAATTAAGTATAGAAAAGAGCAAACTAAATGACAACAGATAACAATCAGCTGTAGGATTGTCAATAAAAATGGGTGAAGTAGTGAATAACTTCTGCCATTTCATATAGCCATTAACAGTAAAGGAACAAGCAATCAGGAAAGATACCAGAGACAAGAATTTGGTAGAGCAGCCAATAAGGTCTTGGAAAAGATATTAAAATGTCATGGTATGTCTATATTTAAAAAGAGCAGAAGTATGCAAACCATGGTATTCCTTGTGAAACTGTATTGAGGTGAAAGATGGACTTTGAAGGAGCAAGAAAAGAATAACATTAATTCTTTTGAACTTTGATGTTGGAAAGATTCCTGAGAATACTGTGGGCAGCCAAGAAAACAAACAAGTGGATCATCAATAAACAGCAACTCAGGGACACAAATAACCAAGTTCAAATCACTGTACTTTGGACATGTTATGTGAAGGGCTAGTTCTCTAGAGAAGACTCTAATGTTGAGAAAGATGGAAGACAAGAAGAGGATGACCAGCAGCAAGACTGATAGGCTCAGTTACTAGTGATGAGTGCACTGTTGGAAGACCTGAAGGACAGCTTAGGGACAGATCATCATGGAGGAAATCTATCTGTAAGGTTGCTAAAGTTGATAATGACTTGATGGCATATAATTATCTATCATTATTATCACCATAATTATTATTATACCAGCTTTCCTTTCCAAAAATATCTAATTTAATGGAGCTGTAAGTTTATTGCCAAGGGCCTTCTATTCAATTCTGATATACTGCAGAAGTCCTGGATGAACTTGATTGCAATGTAAGTCCTAAACCATAAAACACTAAAGGACTTGTCATCTTATTTATTTAAATAAAACTGGATTGAGGTTTTTAAAACAGCTAAACCTAGCACCAGACCTATTTATATATAAGTTATGAATCGTTGAGAAAGACCAATCACAGTTTAATAAAAGCTGACATCATCCTTGTGCTAGATACATAAAGGCAGCAGCTCTGCACTGAGTTATTTAAAACATGATGTTTAAATACAGTTTTATCCTTGCCCACATTTTCTTTAAACACAGTATGGCAAATTCAATCACATCAATATAATAGTCATTCTAAACAATGGAAAATTTGGTCCTGTCAGCTTGCCGGCATCTTAAATTGATGAAAGCTCAGTATCTGGCATGCTCAGCTTTCCATTTTCAAGTTTTTATACATACTAAATGCATTGAGTGACTCAGATAACGCTAATAAATTACACAATGACATAACTCTGTGCACATAGGCGTTGAAAAGCCAAATGAAAAAGATGTGCCACCCAGTAGCTTAGTAATTAATGTTATGGCAGGAGAAAAAAAATGAAGAAGAAAGAAAGGAAACCTTCACGGATATTTAGATAATACAGGATTTAATAAAGGAAATGGAGTATTTATGTTTTTGCTATCATCAATAGAGGCTTTCAGAACCAGAAAGGGTGATAGTAGACTATAAACAACGACTTTATCCAGAGCAAAGTAATTTGCACATACGACTAGTATAAGCTTACTCTTTCCTAGGTAAATGTTATGTGGTTTATGCCTTCAAATATGCCTAATTTGATTTTGTCCAATAAATTTGCAGTGTAACATCCCATTCATCACATCTCATAGTATCTGGATAAATTGTGGAGAGGAGAAGGAGGAGGAGGGAATGGAAGGGAAAGAGAACAAAAACAAAAAAAAGTAAGCCAAAATACCCAGCATCCACAGATGATTCTGTAGAGGAATTTTAGAAAACTTAACTTTATATAAGGAAGCTAACATCGTCTTTGGGCAGGTTTTCATTCACCAAAATGCACAGTAAGTTTAATAAAAGTTGAACATTTCTATACAAAGAACTTTCTATGGAAATGAAAGGCAGTGGAATGTAGCTGATTAGGGTTTGGTGTATTAGGGATGCTTGAATTAGAGAGAATTAAAGGAGAAAGAATGGAGACCAAATGGTATGTAAAAGCTGAGTTGTGTGTATCTGTTTTGCATTAAAAAAAAATACTATGTAGACTTAGCAGGCTGCCATCTGGTGTACAGGACAGAGAAGAAAGACATTTGCTTTACTTAAAAATTCCTCTGCAGAAATTTTTGTCCTGAACAATAGAATTAGAGAAGTCTCTTCCATCTCCCAGGATCTTCAGGGCACTGGAGGAAATCACTTCTTCAAGTCAGAATTGCTCCTTTCAATGCTGAGATATGAAATGCTCAATGCTGAGAGATTGAAGAGAAGGTTTAGTGCCTCCAAGAAAAGATATCAATGGATTTCTAGAGGCAGCAAGAAAGTGGTAGATGCTTACAGCCTGTTCAAAAGGCTGCTGGTTTTAGGGCAACATTAGAGAGTTGTTTTATAAGAATGCCTTCTACAAACAGCTTTAAAACAGGTTAAGAAATGAAAAAGAAAAAATGAAAAATTGATGAAAAAAGGGGGAAGCTTTGAAACTTTGAAAGGGGTAAAAAGGCTGCCATTGCATTGAAAGACTTGCCAACTGTTATTTGACTTTATAGGCATAGATTAGTAGGTGTAGAATGATACAGAGAGTAAGTAGAAAGTGTTAAGTTTGCATGAAGAGACAGACGCGGAGTGCTTCAAGCTCTTTGTTTATTAGTGACTACAGCCCAGAACGGACCCACTTTGGCTGGGCTGCGGCTGCTACTTATAGCCAGCAGCCGCGGTGCCAGCCAATCAGAGTGCAGGGTTTTCCCGCACTTTTTAAACCAATCATTTCTTACATTTTACAAGAACAGTTCAAACTAAACCAATGACTTTAAACCTACATACATAGCACCCCTCCCCACTAGGTTCAGTCCATACTCAAACCCCAGCCTATCTAATGTATTCTTTTAAATAGGTGGGGCTCTTACATGTACATTGAGACCTATGTGGTTCAGATGTTTTAAGGTTCTCACTTGTGAGAGGAGGAAATGTGTCTGCTGACATTTCCTTACTAGGACTTATAGTAATGGTAGAACTTGTTTGGTTACTACAACCTGGTCTCTCCTCCCAATCCATCTCCAACCCAATGTCAGCACCTAAATCAGGTAGTGATGTACAATCTTCCATTTGTGAAAATGGTTGTTGGTATTGTGACAGGTTTTGGGATGGTTCCTGTCGTGTTAGCTTGTTACACATGGGGTTGATTCTTGCTTGCTGATTACACTCAAGATCCTCCCCTTCCCCCCTAGAAGAGGCAGTAGGTATGGAAACCAAAGAGGAGCAAAAGCGATGCTCCTGAGGCAATCTGGATCTTAACTGATCAATGTGCCTGCTCCAGAGGACACCATCCTCCGTTTGTACCCTGTAAGACCTGGGGCCTGTGATTTGGGTTATCTCAGCAGGAATCCATAATGGTTCACCCATAAGGTTCTTAGCATAAACAGAATCACCCACAGTGAATGTGCGAATTTTGCTAGTAGAATCTAGCGGTGCGTTGGGCGTGTAAGTGGGATGAAGGCGATCAAGGGGAGACCTGAGTTTCCTACCCATCAACAATTCAGCTGGGGACAAATTAGTTGAGGGGTTGGGAGTGATATGCTGAACACTGAGAAGTTTTTCAACTCTCTCAGTGATATCCCCTGGACCCAATTGCTGAAGTTTTTCCTTGGTAAATCATACCATACGTTCAGCCCGGCCGTTAGCCGAAGGATGCCCAGGGGCTGTCAGGACATGTCTGATACCCTGTTGTGCTAAATAGGATTCAAAGAGGTTGGATGCAAATTGAGGGCCATTGTCAGAGACAAGAACATCAGGTAACCCGTGAGTTACAAAAAGCTTTTTAAGCTGTTTGATGACAGCTTCAGTTGTGGTGGATGCCATAGGGATAACCTCTAGCCATTTGGAATATGCATCAACTATAATAAGGAAGGTGTGCCATCTGGTAGGGCCAGCGAAATCAATGTGAATTCTAGACCATGGGCCCCTAGGACATTCCCATTCCTTTGTGGGGACGAGAGGTGGGGCAGGCCTGACTACCTGACAGTTGGGACAAGATGCAACCCAGTTTTCAACCATTTTGTCAATACCTGGCCACTATACATAACTCCTGGCCAATCCCTTCATTCTGACAATTCCCAGATGACCCTCATGTAACATTTCCAAAACCTCTTTTTGTAGTTTTGCAGGAATAACCACCCTGTTACCCCACAAAATACATCCTCTTAATACAGATAATTCAGTTTGCCTGGATTTGAAAGGTTGGGCGAGTTGAGGTAGATCTTGAAATGGCCAACCCTTCTTAATCCAGCCTATAACAGGAGCCAATAAAGTGTCTTTGGCAGACTCTCTGGCAATTTGAACAGCATGTACTGGAAGCTTGGCAACAGTTTCTAGAAAAAAGGTATGAGTCTCAGGAACAGGGTCCTCAATGTGTGAAGGAAGTGGGCAGCGACTCAAAGCATCTGCGTGCCCAATGTCTTTACCAGGTCTGTGGATCAGTTTGTATGAATAAGCAGCAAGAAATTCAATCCATCTCAGCATTCTTGGTGACAGGATCATGGGTGTTGGTTTGTCCCCTGCCACAATGCCTAAAAGAGGTTTGTGATCTGTGACAACAGTAAATGTTCTCCCATATAAATACTCATGGAATTTCTTGACAGCTGCTACAATTGCCAAGGCTTCCTTATCCAGAGAGTAGTTCCTCTCTGCTTTAGTCAAGGTGCGAGAGTAAAATGCAATAGGAGCTTCCCTCCCGCTGGGAAGCATATGGCTCAATACCGCCCCCACTCCAAAAGGGGAGGCATCACAAGTCAGAACAACAGGAAGATTCTCAGAGAACTGTATCAGCACAGCATCAGACGTGATTTGTCTCTTAATATTGTTAAATGCAGCTTGTTCCTTTCTGCCCCAGACCCATGCAGATTTTTTGTCCAGTAATCTATGTAGGGGTTCTGCAATGGTTGCCTTCTGAGGTAGAAACATGTGATAAAAGTTAATGAGTCCCAAGAATGCTTGCAAATCTGTTTTGCATTTTGGCCTGGGGGCTTCTTTGATTGCCTGAACCTTTGCTTCTGTGGGGTGGATGCCATGTTTATCAATCATGTAACCCAAGAATTCCACTTTGTCAGTTCTAAGTGTGCATTTTTCCTCTTTGACTTTTAACCCCACTTTTTTGAATCTGGTTAAGACTTCCCTGAGTCTCTCGTGTAACTGAGTGTCATTTTCAGCAGAAATTAAAACGTCATCAAAATAGGGCACCACCCCTGGCAATCCTTGTAACATTCTTTCCATAAGGCTTTGGAAGATGCCTGGTGCCACGCTTACTCCAAACTGCAATCTTTTGCATTTGAAAGCACCTCTATGGGTTACAATGGTTTGGGCTTCAGCAGTGGCATCATCAGCTGTTAATTGTTGATATGCCTGTGCCAGGTCCAACTTGGCAAAAACTGTGCCCCCTCCAAGGGAATGTAATAAATGATGCACTACTGGAACTGGATATGCACTCTGTTGTAGCGCATGGTTCAATGTCCCCTTGTAGTCTCCACAGATTCTCACTGACCCATCAGCCTTGACTGGTGTGACTATGGGTGTCTCCCACCTGGAGTGATCAGTGGGCTCTAAAACCCCCTTGGCTATTAGTTTATCTAATTGTGCATCAATTTTCTCCTTTAAGGCAAATGGGACCCTTCTGGGTTTTAAATGGATTGGTTGTACCTTGGGATCTAGGTTAAAAAAGATAGGGGTTCCCAAGTACTTGCCTAATCCGTTGCTGAAGATCTCTGGAAACTCAGGCTTCAAGGCCTCTTCCCACTCAGTGTTGCTCACGTGATTGATGCCAGTCACCTTGATGCCCAGCGGGTTGAACCACTCAAGGCCCAGCAGACTAGGCCGGTCCTTGTCCACGATGGTCAGTGGTAGGCGTTTGGTGTGGCCCTTGAACTTCACGTTGAATTCTCTTGTTCCAACTACTGGAATCTTGTTCCCTTGGTAGTCTTTAAGAGTCAATGCTTGCTTCTTGAAGTGCTTCTTCTGAATGTTGGGAAGAAGACTGTGAATAGTGTCCCATGACATCATAGATAGGTATGAGCCTGAGTCGACTTCCATTTGGCAAGGCCTTCCTTCAATAAATACCTTGACATGCACTTTTCTACTTCTTAAGGGTGATGAATGACCAATGGTGACTGTTTGATGAGTTTCATTCTTCCCATTTGCTTCTGTGCTGCGCCCCATTTTCTCACAGAAATTGTTAGGCTTGAATTCTTTGTCTTTGCTTGTAGCAAACTTTCTTCTGATGGGTGGAGTTCTGGATGATTTGCAGACTCTTGCTAGGTGTCCTCTTTTATCACAATGGAGGCAAATGGTGTCTAAAAACTTGCATTCAGTGTGGGGGTGGCTACCCCCACAACCTCTGCAGTAGAAATCTTGCCTCTTTCTTCCCAGGTCTTTCTTTTTCTGCTCCATTCTGAGTCTGTAAATTCCTTCCTCCACCTCACTACAGTCTGACTCAGAATCTATTTGCTCACAATGAGTTGTTGTGGACTTGTCCACATCAGGATGGCTTGTGGCCTTGTTAATTTTCTTCATGGCTGCTGCTGAGGACTTGGTAGCTTCTGCTGAAGAGGCCTCTTCTATTGCTTCTTTCAGCGTGATCTTAGGTTTTAGTAATAACTTGCTCTGAAGCACCTTGTCTTTGAGGCCCAGAACAAATCGATCACGCATGGCCTCTTCTAAATTGTTAAATTCACATGCACCCCCAATGTCTCTTAAACTTGCCACAAAGTCGTTTACATTTTTGCTTTCCCCTTGATCCCGACAATAAAACTCATGTCTCTTAATGAGGCACGATACTTGTGGGGCATAATGGGCTCTTAACAGCTTTTCTAAGTCAGGCCATTCCATTACCTTCATGTCTGCAGCTCCTGCCAATTCCTTCGCCATCTTGAAAACTGCCGGACCGCAGTGCGTGAGAAAGACTGCCCTCTTCTGCTTCTCGGAAATGTCGGCAAGATCGTTTCCTTCCAGATACATTTGGAAACGATCTGCATACGACTCCCAGTCTTCTGCCATCGGATCAAACGGGGCTGGGGGGGTGTTCAGCGCAGCCATCTCTCTCTTCTTCTGTTCGCGTTGCCTTCTTCTTCAGGAGATCCCACCTTCATCGCCAGTGTTAAGTTTGCATGAAGAGACAGACGCGGAGTGCTTCAAGCTCTTTGTTTATTAGTGACTACAGCCCAGAACGGACCCACTTTGGCTGGGCTGCGGCTGCTACTTATAGCCAGCAGCCGCAGTTGCCAGCCAATCAGAGTGCAGGGTTTTCCTGCACTTTTTAAACCAATCATTTCTTACATTTTACAAGAACAGTTCAAACTAAACCAATGACTTTAAACCTACATACATAACAGAAAGACTTTTATCATTTCTGTTTCCTTTGAAGGATCATTGATCTATGGGGGGAAAAGAGTTCTGGTGATAGAACCTACACATTTATAGTATTATAGAAAACTTGCTTGCTTACTCATATGTGGTCTCATCCTTCTATCTTTATTCTTCTCTAATAGACCCAATCTAGACCATTCCATATTAAAGTAAGCCAAGGGCTGAAGATTCCTAACCCAGAGAGAGAAAACAGATTTTAGTGTCTTTCATAAATCTATTTATCATCATCCAGTCTAGAGTTTTACGTTCATCATGTTGTTGTGTCTGACTCTGACAAAATCTGAGTGCAAGGCTATGGAAAATGAATTAAGATAAACTTATCCAAACACTGGTAGCTCTGAAATTCAAAATGTAAGAAAACATTCATTAGTTTGCTTTCAGAAGATAAGACTAAGTTGTAGAAGTCGGGGCTTTGTAAAATACCTTTTGATTACTGCATTTTCCTATTCTAGTAATCTTTAGCATTTCTTTCTTCTTCTTTATAGTACAAATGCTGTATTGACCCCTGATCTTTCAACAGTACAGTTTTGTGTGTGTGTGTATTTGTGTGTGTATACATACTGTATAGTCTTTGCTGTATTTCTTTCCACAGACACCGAGAAATGGATATGCAGAAAATCATTATGTATTCTTCACCAACGGTCAGTTGCTTAGCTACCAGTGAAATAGAGTACTGCTAATAAACCTATGCAGGAATGCTGGCAATGTTTAAGCAGGACATTGTCCTTAGAAATAGTAGTGTATATAAATGAATTTAAAAGTCAACATCTTTTAAAAAAAGAAAAAGAAAAAGCTTGCACAGCATTAACTTGCTTCCACAGTAATTCAATATCTAAATCTTCTTCATCATCATCATTGTTCATTAAAGAGTCTGAAATCCAACTGATCATTCATGAAATTATCCAATGATAAATTGACTACAAGAAAAGATGTAGCTACTCTCAGCAAGATAATATGCTGCAGTTTTACTTTTAAATACAATTACTGTTCATGTGGCTAGAGTAATTTTCTGTTTGCATAGTTCTGGAACATTTCCAATTGGTTAATTGCTTTGAAGGATCTACCATTTAAAAGGTACAGTTATTATAGTAAGTCTAAGGAGGAAACAGCCACCCCAGGATTAGTGGAAGTAGCATTGTCTCTAGTGAATGCTAATTGCTCAAATTGTTTCATTCAGTTCACATCTTGAGCCAAAGATCAATTTTTAAAGAGCATTTCTTTCTGTGAAATAAAAAGTGTCTAAGACACTAAGCTCTTTCTCTTCTTAGCATCCTTCGAGGTAGGTGGTCTACTTTCTTTTATTAGCTGCATCACAACTCTAATCTTTCTCTGAATCCAGTAATGACATGGTGTTTTTCTTTCTTTCTACATATGGGCAATTTCCTTTGCTTAGGTAAAAATATCTAGCTATTCTTCTGCTTTCAGCTTTGTCTGTGTAACAATATCTAGCCATTTTTCTGTTGTGTGCATTGTGGGTATTAATGAATTCTTTCCTTGTTAAGGTCCAATGTGAAGTTTCAATTTGTTATGAAAAAAATATTGTGCAGGTGTGGAAGTTTTCTTAGAGTTATGTAATCAGCTCTCAGTGGCAATGTTTATTATTTCATTAAACTGCAGAGGAGCAGTTGTGTTTTTCATTTGTGGTACTTAGTTTTTGTTTACAACTCAAGGTTCATTGTTTTTGAAGTCCTCACTTTCTTAGGAACTATATTTTAGAATGGCTATTTTTTCTCCATACATGTTTGTATGTCTTTCAAAATGAGACACTGAACTTCTCTTATATAGGTTATTACCTCAAAAGGCCTAGCTGATAGTAATATGTAGGAGGGCTTTCTCAGAGCTGAAATGCAAAAACTAATCCTAATATAACCCATATTTTACAGAGATCCCCAAGTTCAATGTAAATCTTTGATGCATTTTTTTAAAGTCACTTATTATACATTTAAAAAATCCATAGATCAGCTGAAACGGAATACATAAAAAGTTGTACTTTGTTCTTTTTCAATAGCTTTTTTATATAGTTCCAAGGACACGTTAGCCTGCTTAGTCACAGCTCTAAGCTAAGAGCTAATGCATAAGTAGATTATCTCCCATGACTTCAATATTTTGAGGAGATACTCCTTTCTGTGTAATTCTCTATAGGCAGCCACTCTTTCCCCATCAATGTAGTATTGTCAATGTGACTATTGTATATAAATTTGTAGCAGACTGACCAGATTTAAAAGAGGGCCAAGTTTTCACTCGTTTGTGACTGAGGAAGCAGTTCTGTTTTGGAAGGAAATAGTCCAGAATGTGACACATATTATTTCATAGGCTGAAATAGTCAGGCATTGAGGAACTTGAGAGAAAGCATTTTCTCTCAATCTTTTTTCTGATATCTGGTGGTATTTTGACCATGAGTCCACAGATAGAAAGAAGCAGGAAATGTTAGGCATCAAACCCATTATTTTTAATGTGCTTCTTAGATAGCAGACACCATAGGCATGGCCTATTGCTTGCTGTTTATTTGTACACTGTGAGCTTATGCACCAGAGACAAATTGTGTATCCAATCACACTTAGTTAATAAAGTATCTATTCTATTCTATTCTATTCTATTCTATTCTGAAAATGTCTAATGCAGGGAGATATCAGATTTTAGGGATATGATCTGTGCTGATGAATTATCATAATAACTACATCAACTATATTAATTTATTTCATCAATGTAAAGATTGAAAAATATCTCAAACAAAAATATTTTATGATTTTGGAAATAATTCATTAACTTGAGTTATTTGTCCATGACTGTCAAACATGAATCATTAAATACAAAGTAATTAAATAAATTATATTAGAAAATTATAAACAATAATTTGGGAGGAAGCCATGTCTCCTATCCAAAAAGTGTAGCTTAATTACTCTTATATTTTATTTATTCATATCCTGTCTTTATTATTTTTAGAAATAATTCAAGGCAGTGAATATATCCAACACATACATGTGTAATTCAACCCAACTAGTAATATAGTTAATATAAATCTTGATATAAAATATTTATGTTTTCATGAAAAAAATACATTTCAACGTATCTTTGTAATTTTGGGATATTACCGTGTTTCCCCGAAAATAAGACCTACCCCGAAAGTAAGACCTAGCACTATTTTCTAAACCTGCCCTAATATAAGACCTACCCCGAAAATAAGACCTAGTGTAAATCTCCAGTTCCAGGAAGACTTTTCAGGGAGCAACCGTGCACCTGTGAAACACCCCCCCCTACACACTCACACCCACTATTTGGCACCATAAATATATAAGACCTACCCCGAAAATAAGACCTAGTGTGTTTTTGGGAGCCAAAAAAAATATAAGACAGTGTCTTATTTTCGGGGAAACACGGTACTTTTGGCATTCTTCTTACAGAATGATTGAGAAATAAATATCATGTGACATATTTTTCAGATATGTTTTATCAAGTATTTCAAAAGGTCAAATAATCCAATCACTGATCAGCTAATAACTTAATTAAATCAGAATCATACTGTAATTTTTTTTGTATTTGAAACAACACCTTACAATTTTTTCCCCACAGCTATAGACTGTCAAAACTATGCCTCCTGATACTTCTTTCTGTAATTTAGTTACTCATTTGGGTAGATGAATGAAAATCTGAATTAAATAAATTTTAAAATTAAATAAATTTTAAAATTAGGCCTGAAAATGAATTTATTTGGTAGAGGCTGATTCCAAAAAGACAAATAGCCCAAAAACATCAACCACCAGATTCCTGATTTCTCATTTCAGTCTTTTCTTAATATAAGGTTACAAACTAAAGCTGGAAGCCAGTGTAATGCACTAATTAAAGCACTGTTTGTCAACCTCAGCAACTTTATGAGCCAATATGCTGACTGGGGAATTCTGGGAGTTGAAGTCCACACTTGTTAAAGTTGCTGACATTGAAAAACACTGAATTAAAGTTTTCTACTAGGAACAGAGCAACCAAGGTTTGCAGTCTTCCTTCTGTCATAAAAATCTACAGAGTAATTTTGGGCCAGTCATTCTTTCTCAGCCAACTTACCTTATTCAGTAATTGAGGTAGAGAAAAATAGATCTTGTACTGTGCCTAGATGAAAGATCTTTGAAGGGCAGGCATATTTCATAACAATAATAAAGCACTGCCTTTATCCATCCTCTTTAGCTAACTTTATGTATGTGGGCTCTGAGATGGCTCAGGAGTTTATGGCTTCCATGGCCATGGAAGAGCTGAGGGCAATGAATGGGAGAATAGACACCTAGACCATAAGAAACAGTATTGATTGACCTTTTGGAAGACTCTAATATGAGTAGGATGTGAGTAATGTACTAATCTTTGCCCTACTCAAACTTTCAGTGGCTTTTGATACCGTCAACCATTTTATCATTCTGGATCATTTCAAAGGATTGGTGGGCTGCTGGGGGTTTGCAGCAGATTGGGAGAGCCCCTAGCTAAGATTCTATGCAGTTTGGAGAACCCCCAAATCCCACTCTTGGCTGGACCCACCCACCCCACCCCTCCCCTTCCAGGAGTTCCCACGTAGCCCGTTTTGGATGCAGGTAAGTGCAGGGAGCACATGGAGGCTTGGGGAGAGTGACAAATGGGCCTCCTGGAAATTCAGGAAAGCCGGAAATAAGCCTATTTCCAGCTTCCAGAGAGCCTCCAGAGCATGAGGAGGTCATTTTCACCTTCCTGGAGGCTCAAGGAAAGCCTCCAGAGCCTGGGGAGGGTGAAAACATGCCCCCCCACTGTGATGCAGGAGGCCAGATAGGCCACGCCCACCATGGCCATACCCAGCCAGCAACCGGGCAGAGAACCCTTTGCTAAAATTTTTGAATTCCACCCCTGATTGGGGGTAGATGGCATGATGTTATGCTGGTTTGTCTCCTTCATTCAGGATCAATTCAAGTTGGTGAAGATTAAAGAGAAAAGTTCCTATCCTTGGTCCCTACTTTGTGGAGTGCCACAGGATTTGGTACTTTTTCTCTCCTTTTCAAAAATCTATATGAGGCATTGAGTGAGGTCATATACATGTGTACATTGGATTAATAAAATAAAAATAAATAAATAAAATTAGGTTCTACCATCTCATATATAAACATATACGAGATTTACCATACATTTCAGTACATGAACTGATAGAACAGTTCTATGAGAACAGTGGAAAGAGAATATAAAAGAAAAAGGGTCACTTTCAAAGCCATGTCAAGCAGAAGATTCAAGAGATTAAAACAGGATTATATCCACTGCAAAGTCATTGTTTTTAAAGGAAAATGGAGGCTTGTATTTGTTTTTGTTTTATTAAAAACTCATTTGATCCAGTTCAAGCAAATCCTTTTGTCTTATCTTCTTGGGATCACCAGTGACAAAAAAGGACAATGACAGAAAAGTTTTCCAAGATAAGCCATTTTTGTTAGATTTGAAGATGGAAAAAACCCCACAATTTTCTATTTTTGTAGAATGCAAATCTCATAGAGTTCTCAATGTCAAATGTTAAAGTGCTTATTTCACTTAACATATCTCACTGTATTATAGCTATTGTATAATGAGGGCTGCTTTTATGCATAGTAGGGTAAGGGGTACCTTCAAATCACTGTTGACTTTGGTGACTGTCTGGTCAAGTTCCTGCAGCTTTCTTGGCAGGATTACAGAACTGCTTTGCCATTGCCTCCTTTCTAGAGCTGAGATAGAATGACTGCCCAAGTTCATCCAGTTGGCTTTGTGTCTAAGGTGGAACTGGAACTCATGGTCTCTTAGTTTCTAGCCTTAATCACCACACCAGGTTAGTTTTCTGATGGCTAAGTTAGTGCAGCATCAAATATCTGGACATCTGGAGATATAACGCTTGCCAGTGCTATAATTTAGAAAGTACTGAAATAACTGCTTGCTTCCCAATTTTGTGGAATTTAGAATTCAGTAATATTAGTGACATCTTGCTGTGGTTTATGCCTGAAAGGATTTGAGTTCTATCTATTATCAAGAAAGGACATGTGATACACCACAGGGATATTTACCAAGTATTTTATTATCCCCAGCAGCTCCAGTTTTCTTTCAAGGTATAATACCTCATTAGCAAATCTTTCCTCCACTAGTTTATGCTTAACTTTTATTAATCATACATGCACACCTCAGGTGAGATGTTCCCAGTCAATTTTATAAACATATAGAATGCTGAGATAGGTTAACATAAATCTAACTAATCCAATATATGTTATTTTGTAACATAGTAGATAAGAATACATATGATGTGCTTACTCTATGATTTGTTCTGTTTATCCTTTACCAGCAAACAGCTGGAAGATATGAAGATTTTAAAAGTGAGTGTCTATAGGTAGAAAGTGACATATAATTGTAAAGACAACAGAAAGAATAAGAGTATGGAGAGACCTTGGAAGTCTTCTAGTCCAACCCACTACTTAGGCAGGAAACCCTATACCATTTCAGACAAATGGTTGTTCAATCTCTTCTTAAAAACTTCCAGAATTGGAGCATTCTTTACTTCTGGAGGCAAGTTGTTCCACTGATTAATTGTTCTAACTGTCATAAAATTTCTCCTTAGTTCAAGGTTGCTTTTCTCCTTGATTAGTATCCATCCATTGCTTCTTGTCCTGCCTTCAGGCACTTTGGAGAACGACTTGGGTCTATCTTCTTTGTAGCAACCCTGAGATATTGGAACACTGCTATCATGTCACCCCTAGTCCTTCTTTTCATTAAACTAAACAAACCCAAATAAAATAATATAAACATTGGAAAGCCCCATTGTTAATATCCTGCCTGCTAAACCTCTTCTGTTAAAGCAATGCCCAATCAAGTCCATTCAAGGTGAGTGTGCTATAACACTAAAGACATAATAGATGATATTCTGCAAGTATTTCACAAAAACAATGAATGCAAGGACAGGTGGGAAGGGTTAAGTAGTACACAATGATCAGATAGTAAGCTTATAACATTAAGTTTGGACCAGATTGGGGAGTGAAATCTACTTAGGTTTGATCCTCAGAAACATGTTTTTAACCAAGGAATTCCTTATTAGCTGCTAGATGTCCTCTTATCAGAATGACTTGCAGTAGATTAAAGTACATCAAAATTTTATGGGCCATGTAACGAGGTGCAAAATTTCTCTGATCTATATATCATATAACCTCTCCTATCTCATACAAGCATGCAGGAATTGATATATTTCCTTGTTGCTCTTCTATATCCTAAACTTGCTGGTGCATAGACAGTATAATAATTGCTTCGCAAGTCAGGCTATTGGTATGCTAGATTTCCCCCCCCCCTAAAAACTAGATATATTATCAATAGTGTTGTAGAAATCTTCAACAAGGTTCTTCAATGGCTTCGGAAAACTTATCCTTACAAGAAGTATCATTGAAGCAATAAGATGCTACATGGTAAAGTGAAGTGGCTTTGCTTTGCTTTGCTTTGCTTTGCTTTGCTTTGCTTTGCTTTGCTTTGCTTTGCTTTGCTTTGCTTCGCTTCGCTTCGCTTTGCTTTGCTCTGCTCCCAATAGACAGAATTCATATGTACAGCAATCCATTTCTGGCAAAGTAGATTCTTTGGGTGGCATGAAGAACTTCAGCAGAGAAGCTCTGTCCCATTTCTATCTTTATATTAATTGCATGTAGGCAATTAAATGAATATGAATCAAAATTCCTGACCCTTTGTTTCTACTCATTATTGTCATCTATTCCAAATTTTAAAAAGTCAAAGAATACCAGAAAGAAGTTGCCACGTGCTTCATTGATTATAGAACGACCTTTCATTGTGTCAATCACATCAAACTTTGGAAAGCAATCAGAAAAAAATGTGAAATCTGGAATGTCTCATTACCCACATGGGAAACATATACTGTATGCAGGGCAGGAAGCCATAATACAGATAGAACAAGTGAAACAGACTGGCTTCAAATTGGCAGGGTGTACAAAGCCAAATACTCTTCCTTTGTTATAGAAGCTATATGAATACAGTATATATCAAGGGGAGGTGAATTGAAAGAAGATGAGCAAGGAATTAAAATTTGAGGAAGAAATATCAATAACCTATGCTTTGGTGATAATTCTACACTGATAACTGAAAATGCAAAGGAACTTCAATCAATAAATGTCAAGAAGCGCAGTGAAAAAATTAAACTAAAATTAAACATAGAGAAGACCAAACCAAATGACAATAGATACAACAACCAGCCATAGAATTAACAATGGAAATAGTGAAGTAGTGGGCAGCTTCTGCCTTTTAGGATCAGCTATCAACAGTAAAGGAGCAAGCAGTCAAGAATTATGCCACAGAGTAATACTTGGTAGAAGAGCCATGAAGGCTTTAGATAAAAATATTCCACTGCCCTGATGTGTAGGCTAAAAAAATAATTGATGCTTTGAATTTTGGTACTGGAGAAGATTCCTGAGAATGCATGGACAGCAAAGAAAACAAATAATCAGTGAACAAATTAACCCATTTATTCGAGACACAAATGATCAGGTTTACATTATTATTAGAATTAAGTTATAATAGATTAAATTATATAGATGTACACTCAAAATGTACAAATTTCTGAATTGTTCAAGCTTTTTTTCCCCTGTGACACACTATAGAAGTGAAAATTGGACTTTAAAGAAGCAGAATATAAGAGTATTTAACTTGACTTTTGAACTTTGATATTGGAGAATAATCCTGAGAATATTATAGAAAGTCAAGAGATCAACAAATGGAAATCAATGCAGCATTTTCACTTGACATGCAAATCACCAGGCTTAAATTATCCTACTGTGAAGCCTCAGCTCTCTGTAGAAGGTTCTTCTATTTTCTTCCACATGTGGGTGATGTGGAAGAAAATAAAAAAAGAGAATAACCAGTAGCAAAGTGGATGGATTTAGTTATACTGATGATGGGTGCACTAAAACCAGGTGCATTGGAACTAGATTAGAGACAGACTATGATGATATACATATGGTTGCTAAATGTCTATGGAGATTCTCAGTCATCCAGGTCATGGTTGTCCCAAAGATGTTTTTTCAAGAGGCACCTGGACTTTCTTGTTTTTCACTGAAGATGTTTTGCTTCTCATCCAAGAAGCTTCAGAGAGCTGAAATGTCTTCAAAGAAAAAATAAGAAAGTCCAGTTGCCTCTTGAAAAAGCACCTTTGGGACATGTGGTTGCTAAGAATCAACAATAACTTAATGGCACGTAATCTGTCAGTCAATCACTCAAAATTGCATTCTGGCTTTGCAGGCATAAGGTTTTGGCATATGTTTTTACTGTCTGCTATGCCAGGGACTCCATAATTCATCCATAGGCAAGAGATAAAGTGGGAACTTTTGTGTTTTCAATGCTGAGGGGACCAATCATTGTCTTTGTGTTATACACTACATTTAAACTGACACTGATGGGGAACATTTATAATCAACAAATATGCTTCATGTATAATTTTCATTTGGACTCTATCTTTGAATGACAGATTTCATGGCTGGAACAACTGATCAGTGGTTGCACTTTCTTCCTTCTTACCATGGGTGTTCGTGAGAATGGGGAGAGGCATGTAAACAGGAAAATAATAAAATCTGTTTTCTCACTCGATGGAAATATTACATATTATATGCCCCTGTATATGTCATGACTTAACTCCCTAAAGGGGAAATAGAATTTGGGTCATGATGTCACTGCATTTGCTTACTGTAGAAGTTACTGACACTCCTGTTTTTTCCTGAGGTTTGCAGGCTGAAAAGTTCTGGAGAACTGGAGATCTTTTCAGATCTGAAAAGTTCTGAAGACTGTACAACTTTTTGAGCATTTATGTAATCTTCCTTTGAGTAAAGATTTTGTTCAGTAATGAAATAGTTGTTCATTGTTGTGAATCAACATGATTATCATCATCTACACCTATCTAAATGCATGATTATCTTCCCTGCTATCCTATCAAAGTTTTCTCAGAATTAAATTACAGGGATTTCTGTTATAATAACAATATTATAAAATATGCTGCTGTGTAAATGCAAGGATCTGACCTGTTCAATTTTTTCCCATTTCCAAAATATCTGTTCAGTTTTATGCCTGACTAGTATGCAGAACAAATCACTTGTCTGGCTTTGTAAAGGATATACATTATCAGAGTGGAACACCTGCAGGACAAAAGACAGGTTAATTTCACTGTTCAGATGCAAAGAAGATCATAATAAAGTCTGCAGCAACCAAACTCTGTGAAATATCAGCATTAGTCATTAACTTTTTGATATTAAAATTCACATAAAACTCAATTAACTCCTACATAGTTTTTAATGACTTTTTTTCAGACAAGGCTGTTATTTACTAATATGATTTTTCATCCTGGGTATCTGTTCTTTTGTTTCCTTGTTAATAGTTGAGGGCTGATTTTCTTCAAAGAAAGTAGTGTTGATCTCTGCCAAGAACTGGAGACTTCATTCAATAAACCATGCTACTCACACTTGTAGAGTTGAAATTGAAGAGTTTATTGCTTTGTTCACAATCGTGGCAATAGCTGTAACAATGGATGTCCATGTAAAGTCAGCATTCAAAACAGTTAACTCCCAACATTGTTTTATCCATTCCTGCCCAATTATCTCTGCCCCACCCTAATCCGCCCATTATCTAATTATCCATGCCACCACCCCATGCCTAATTACACCATACCTAAGCTAATATTACGTTTCTCCCTTCCATTAGTATCCTAAATAGCCATGATCACTTCGCTTCAATCGCAGCACTGTGTTAAAGCCAAACATTGCAAAAAGTATTATCTGTATTATCTGAGTTCCAAGGCTACACAGCCCTCCCACATTCCAAAGTTGACTTCTGAGTCTGTGAAAAGTCACCCACAGCCCTCCCTTCCTTCTCTGCTGGTCTGGTTTGCTGCTTGTAAAGTTGCAATACTGGACTCGAAATGCAGATCAGGGATTCACAGCTATCAGGGATTCACAGCTCCAAGGTACAGCTGTAATGTCAGGCTTCAGGATGCTGGTAAGATGTAGAGCCCAACAAGTAGAACAGTGAAAATCACATTTGCTTGAAATATGCTTTTGAAATGCATGCATCAAAATGTGGCCTTGTGAAAGTCAAAGGGCCACCTTGGTGGCTCAGGATGTTAAATGCCTGCACTTAAGATCCAGCTGTCTACAATTACTGTAGGCTTGAATCCCACCAGGCTCAAGGTTGACTCAGCCTTCCATCCTCTCGGGGTAGGTAAATTGAGGACCCAAGATTGTTGTGGGCAATAAGCTGACTTTGTAAAAATGCCGCTTAGTAATAAGCAGGCATATACAATGGAAGGAAGGCTATTGCTGAGCGCATTAGGTTGTATCCCAAAAAATTGTAAGCTGCCCTGAGTCTCCAGAGAAGGGCGGCATATAAATGTAATTTAAAAAAAAATACGGTCATAACATAGAGAAACTGGGTAGAATTTAGCCTGTAGGCATAGGAGAAATAATAAATATAAAAATAATTTATGTTTAAATGTAGTTGGAGATGGAATTTAAATGTACCAGCAATCGTGCATATTCACATTATGGTGGGTTTTATCAAATGCCTGATCAACAAGTTTTAATGTGAATCAATTATTGTGTCCATGCCTTGTACATGGCTACAAAGTTTTTACACTGAAAAAAATGGATTGGTATGTTGATTCACCCATAATGCCTTGATTAACTGACAGTAATGACTAGGTTTTGTCAACTGGTACATAATTAATATTGACTAGGGAAAATGCAAAATCCTTTTAATATTTTTAACTCTTGCATATAATTTGTTTACATGAACCCAAGCAATTCTATGCCCTGAAACAAGACATGGTAATAATAAAGACTTAGCCCGAAACAGCAGAAAACATGCTATCCCCCCTTTTCTTTTTTACACAACCTCATAGTTGGGACCTCTAACTTGATTCCCTTTCTCCAATTCCAGTTGTTCCTGAACTTAGGAACTGCTTCCAAAGGATTCTCAGGACAGTGACCACTGAGATCACACAAAAGCTTATAAGAAACTATTTTTAATTTTCTCTTGTGTCTATTAAGATCAGAGGAGGATTGATCCCAGAGCTGCAACTTTTTCTCAAAGTCTTCTCTGACCACTGTTGTCAAAAACTAATCAAATATTGTCATTCTCTTCCACAAAATACAGTTATAATATATGTACTAATAGGTTTATACAACTTGCAAAGGCAAAGAACCTCTCTCACACACTTTCTTAAACACAGGAGGGAAACCTATAAGCAAAACAATGGAACTTATAAATACCTACATGGGAAGAATGGAAAGTAAAACTGATGAAAGAGACAGAGATGGACAAATTAACAGCTTTGATTGAAGTTGACCAGTTGACTTTGATCAACTTTACTTATACTTGGAATCCACTTTTGGGATTTCATTAGAATTATATGTGATTATGGAAGTGATGAAAAACTATTGCTAATTTTAGTTGGATGTATTTTTTAGTTGGAAACCATTGTTTTTTCTTTCCTTTTTCCTTTTTTTGCACTTTTAGCTTGATTTTTTGTTAATGATTCTTCCATTCTTTTTAACTTTCTTCCTTGTTGCTTGCTAACTTTTTGTGTTATTAAAATTTAATAAAATAGTATTTTAGAAAAGAAGGGAAAAGCAGAAAACACTGGCATTGTTCCTGTTTGTGACATGGTACCAACCACTTTGTATCTTTGCCCTATCCACTACATCTTTTATCTTCCTTGCCATTGCTAAGTCAGTCTTTGGAATCCTAAAGATTTCTGATCCCTGACTTTAAAATCCCTGACTGTTCTTTTTTTTCCTGACAAAATGGCAAGAAATCTGTTTATATTCAGGTAACAATCCTAATTAATTCTACCTTGCTAGCAAGCCCTGGTAGTTGTTCTGATTTTAACATGCCCTATTGCCTCAATTGACACTGATACTTTTCAGTATATGCTGTAGGACTTAAGTTGCACAATGCTTGGTCTGTGACTTCAGGGGCAAAAAAGCATTCACATATTCTTCATTTATTATTTACACAATAAAGTTAGCTTTGCAAGATATTATTGCTAATAAAAGGAAAGATACACTCAGCATTTGTAATAGTTTGCATAGACTACATTTAGCTTCTGCAGCCCTAAAGGCCAGACATATGAAAATGGCCATTATTCTCCATGAAAAACTAGGTTTGAAAAGGGGACTTGGAGTTATGTGTAATAAATTCACAAAAAAAATCATCACAAGAAGTCTTGCAGGTTTAACAGTTTTGCATTCACTTTAAATCTACTTTTTAACCTTTCTTACTTATATTTCTTCAAAACAGATAGAGCCACACTTTTTACCATTTTCAACTGCATTAGAAACTTCAGGTTCAGTTGGCAGCTTCTATCCTAGTATACAATTCAGTGGGAAGTATTTGTACAGACACCAAGTTGTGCACTCTTGCATTGTGCTGGAATATGAGTTGTTATTGACAACTTGCTTTCAGTAAAAATCAGTGCTTCAGTATTTAAAGTGTTAAGATCAAGAAATGCAGACATAACCTTACATTATAAAGGACCTACAAATACAAAGCATGCCTGAATTTCAAGTTTTACATTATTAGATTACTGCATCTACATTTGGTAAATACAGCACTGACAGTTTGCATAATTCAGGGACAAAGTAGATTGAACTGATTCCTGAGGAAAAAAGTAGATATGGACTGCCTTAGTCTTTCTCTCTCTCTCTCTCTCTTTCTCTCTCTCTCTTTTCCTTCCTTCCTTCCTTCCTTCCTTCCTTCCTTCCTTCCTTCCTTCCTTCCTTCCTTCTTTTCCTTTTTTCCTTTTTCTTCTTCTTCTCCTCTTCCTCCTCCCTCCTCTCTTCTTTGTCCTCCTTCCTCCTTCTACTCCTCCTCCTTCCCCACTTCAGCTTGGTGAGTTTGCTTCAGAAAAAGGCCTACAAAGAACAAAGAGTAGAACATTCCTGGTACATCCTTTCTATCACCAGAGCTGTGTAAACAGTATCATACTCTTTCCATGATCTGCAAACTGCAGCCTTTCACTGTGTCAAGAAGTTGGAGGCAAGAGCAAAAAGCAAGCTATTTTCTAGGGTGGAAAGAGGTGGCAAAGAAATGCTCCATAATGGAAGGCGATATTGTGCAGTTATACTTACTCCCCTGCTGTGTATATTACCAGGTACTATTGAGACACAGTGTACTACAGTGTGATTTTGAATCATTAATTACTAATTTTGAATAATTTTCAAGGGCTTTTGGAAATGAGAACTTTTGAAAGGAGATGTCAGAAGAGAAAAAGAGGAAACAGCAGCTTGAGCAGCAAATACAGAAACTACAAAGAGTTGACAGTTATTTCACTGCAGTGGATAGAAAGAGACCTGGTTCTCAGAATAATCAATCAGGCCCAGAGCTACCACGGACAGCTACCTCTCCTGATTATATCAGGGTGAATAACTGCTACACATGAGAAGGTTACACAGCCTGAAATCCCAGAAGAAGAACATAAATACACAAAGCCCACTAATGATCTTAGTCTCTGGGGTTTCTTGAATGAAGAAGAGAATTCATTCTGGTTATATATTTTAATGGTTTTGCATTCATATTAAATCTGTCCTTTTTTCCCCTCCTTTGACACTCGTATTTCTTCAAAGTGCAGGGTTCTGATGAAATATGGCATGGGGGCTTGCAGCTAAATCTGGTAAAGGATGTTCAAAGGAAATGGAAATGTTTAACCTGAAGAAGAGAAGGCTAAGAATAAACATGATACCAGTCTTACAATACTAGAAGGGCTATTAAAATGTGCCAGATTATCTGTTAAATTCTATATATACAGTTTATTTAGTTTCTTTTCTGATTGTCTGATAAAAGTCTTGGTCACATTGCATTGTTTATCTGTGCTTAATTGTGTTTGTGTTCTGGTTATAGAAACTGAAATTACAAATTTCAATGCATTGTTGGCTACCTAGAATCACCATGTTGAGAGGAGCAATCCAATCAATTTCTATAAGGTTAGGACAAGAACCAAGGGATGGAGGTGTTAGAAGAGAAGATCCAAATTGAAAGATTTTTCTCACAAAAAGAACCATTCAACAATAGAACATCCAGCCACCTGGATCATGGGTGCTCCATCAAGGATCATGTTCAAACCAAGGTTGGAGAACAATTTCTCTGGAATGGTATGAGGATTCCTGCTGGGATAGGGGTTGGACCTCCAAGGTCTTTTCCAATTCTAAGATTCTATGGGTTGTTGATTTGATGATGTAAATTCCCTGAAAATGTTAGCATTGGAACAACTCATTTGAAACATCACTGAAGGCATACAGCATTAAATTAAGTATTATTCAAAAAATCAATTTCATTTAAAAGAAGGCAAAATGGGAAAATATACAGATGAAAGTGGCTGATATACTCCCCTACAACCATTTCTATACAAGCTTTTTCCAATAACATCAACAGTTCCACTAGCTAATGAGGAATTTAATGAATGGCAAAGCTATTAGGATTCGAAATCATGAGATCTGAAGAACTTCTTTTACATATTTCACAAGGCAAAGTGGATGAACCTTCACATGCTGGAATAGAGAAAGGAGCAAGGCACATATTTCTGACTGGTTTACTGAGGTTGTGTGCATGTTACAAAACATATATTATCTTTTCTGGAAAGTTGTTTTCAGTAAATGGTAGCTTTCTTGGTTTGATAGAATTTACTAGTAAGTTTAGTCCATTTCTTCCATATAAAACATTAGAAAGTAATCATGCTTTTCTAAAACAGAATGTGAAAACTCATCTAGACAAAAGCTAAAAAAGTAAGAGAAACCATTTTAAAGAATTAGAGAAAAAAAGACATTTCAATTTGTTTGTTAACTCTATACCAGACCTTTCAAATTTAACAGAAATGCTAAAAGAGCTGATTATTAGGAGAATATCATGCTAGGTTTCTTTTTGTTTTTGTTTTTGTTTGTTGTTGCTAGAGCTTCTACCAGGCTTGCTACCCAGAAATGTTTTTGGGGGGTGAGGAGAAGCATTATACCTGTTGCATGAGCTTTAAAGCAGATAACACATTTATCTTTCTCTGTTAACACCATTTTACAGGCTGGGAATGTAGGGATGATCACATTATTATTACACTGGCTACTTGCCACTTTCTAAAGCTTATGTCCTTAACCTTGAAGTGATGTACAATCACATTCAGGTGTATGTATCACTGGGCTAACATGTAGCTGGTGTTGCTTAGTATATATAAGTCTACTGAAATTCTCACCAAGTTTAACTTTAGTAAATTTGAAGGTGCTTCATGTTGATCAATTTCATTCTCAAGATGGTCTTGATGACAGAAAAGAATGTAAGCCAAATATCTATGTCTCTGCAGAAACCTTTGATGCAAAAGCTTCCGAACACCTAAGATGGAAAGGTATGCTGCATAAATGTTTATAATCTTCACCAATCAATATTTTTGTTTCCTGATCCTTTTAAATCCATGATTGTGTTTTGGCCATGCAAAATACAGATAAAATAACTTATTTAAAACATCAGATAAAGTATAATGCATATCTTATCACATATTACTCTAGTGTAACACATCTATTTTATTATATTCCATATCCTATGTCTCATATAAAATACATTGTTGGATATGCATTGCAAAGTAGGAATATAAAGAGGGTTTTTTAGCTGAATGCTTTTTGACCTTCCTCAAATTAGTATACCATGGCAGTGAAAGTATGGCCAGTATGGTGCTCAATTATCTATGTAAAGGGTGTGAAGTTGGCTTCAGTAAGTGCTGAACAGACGCACAATAATTCTGCTAATATGACAGAACTGTTAAAAAGGCAGCAAAAACTTCTAAGTAAAAGAGAATGCTATATATATACCATATACTGGACATTCATTAAATGTTACTCACCATTGACACTTGCCAACATGCAATACTTGTGTGTGTATTTTTCGTGCTGTGTAACAACAAATATATACATTTTTCTCTTCCTATATCAGTCACTCAAATCTTAGGGTTCTGATTTTATAGTAGCAAAATATCTGTCTGTCCTAATGCAGAAACTATGCACAATAGTGAGGTCAGCCATAATTGATGACTGTGATTCAGTTATTGATGTTCTTATTCTTGTTTATACTTGATACAATGAAAAAGCTAGCATTCTTCAGGCTAAAACGAAGAAAAATAGTTTGTGTTCATGCTGCAACTTTACAATAGTTTATTAAATCAATTCTGCAAAACCAGCAAAGCCCTTACATCTTTCCACCTCCTTCTTTCACTTCTTGAAACAGCCCTGAGAAAGCTGTGATGGAGAACTGAAAGTAAAAGAAAAGCTATCTGATACAGACCACTAGTGGGTGAATAAAAGACAAAAGGAAAAGAAATTCTAGTCAATTATGGTGATGCACCTGAATCTAAAGGGAGACATTCTGAAAGATAAAACTTTCAAGTCATTCATTGCCCATTGATGGCCTTTGAAACCAATTTAAAGGGGAAAATCAATTATATATGAAAAAGTTGCATAAACTTGTTCTTGATTGGTTCAGCTATATGTCACAGGAAATCAGTTGTATGAAGGCATAAAACTGTGATAATGCTAGTGTATAATGGAAAATAAAACATTTCCATGGATAAAAACAGCTATGTTATCCAAATAAATAGCATTTCCAAGATTAGGATCTGCATCAAATTATCATTAAAATTTCAACTGACTTTCCAAAATGTAGAAATAATAGGATGGCTCTTGAGGAGAATGAACCGTGGACATCAGTACTATAGAAAAATAAACTTCCAGCCTTAAGCATTATGTGCATAGAAAATTGTAACTTTGTAATCTCTGAGTTGATAACACCATCAAAGACTTTACTTTCTAAAATACTTTTAACTGTTATGTGGAATGCAAGGCAGATTACAGTGGGATTTTTTTTCCAGTTGAGAAATATAGAACTCTGCAATCTCTCTCATGCTACTATCTCTGAATAAAAAAAGAGAAGAAATAATAATAGTCTTGCAGCTAGAGCAGTGTTTATAATGCAAATAGAGATTTTTTCCCTAGAAAACTGTTTTGTTAGATTATTAGTTTTCCATTACGTCTTTACCAAGTATACGTGAGAAGGTTAAAACATTGTTTCTATTATTTCTTTATTCTTTATTATCCATTGGCATTTTAAAAAATGCCCTGGGGTCTCAAGCTTCCTATAGTTTAAGACCTTTGCATATCTTAATCCAGTGCTAAATCCAGGAGCATCACGGAGAGCTTCTACAGCAGCATCTTAAATTTTGCCCTTTACTGTTCAGGAACCAATTGCTCTTGGATGCTCTTCTCCATAGCAATGCAACCCTGCAGAATTTCTAATGGATGGCACCACAGCAAATAACTATAATCAAAGCTGCAATAAATAAGCAATGCTGACCTAAAGCTGATTTTCTAACCTTGGAGTATATGATTACTTTTCCAACAAATGATGCTCTCAGTTTTGGAGCAAATGTGATTTTCAGATAAGCAAACTACCTAATACAGGGAGAGGCAGATACATTCTACAGAATAGCATTCAGCTGTGGACACTTCAGGAACCTTTGGTGTAAATACACAATAGTCCAAGTTCTAATGGGACTCAAATGCTAATACAATATATCATGTACATGATGTGTCAATGAATAACAAGCCTGGCTGAGTGGTTGTGGGTGTACATACATACTTAGGAATTATTTTCTGCATTCATGAAATCCCATGCAATTTAATTATTTAAAATTAGTATTTAGATATTTTGCAATGAAAGTATATATTGGGAATTAATCTTTCTGTATGTGGCATCTGAAATAATTAAGGTTTCTCCTATACAGGTAGTCTTCAACATACAACAGTTCATTCAGTGACCATTCAAAGTTACAACAGCACTGAAAAAAATGACTTACAATTGTTTTTCATGCTTACAACCATTGGAGCATCCCCATGGTCATGTAATCAAAATTCAGATGCTTGGCACCTCTTACAATACTAGACAACACAGTATCAACAATAGAGACCTTCAAATTTCTAGGTTCTATCATAACAAAAGATGTAAAATGGACACCTAACATCAAAAGCATCATCAAAAAAGCACAAGAAAGAATGTTCTTTTTGCCTCAACTCAGAAAGCTCAAACTGCCCAAGGAGCTGCTGATACAGTTCTACAGAGGAATTATTGAGTCTGTTATTTGCACCCCTATAACTGTCTGGTTTGGTTCTGCAACCAAACAAGACAGACACAGACTTCAGAGAGTAATTAGGACTGCAAAATAAACAGTTACTACCAACCTGCTTTCCATTGTGGACCTCTATACTGCATGAGTCAAAAAGAGGGGTGTGAAAATATTTACAGAGCCCTCACATCCCCGAAATAAACTGTTTCAACTCCTTCCCTTAAAATGATGCTATAGAGCACTGCACACCAGAACAACTAGACACAAGGACAGTTTTTTCTCAAAAGCCATCATTCTGCTAAACAAGTAATTCCCTCAACACTGTCAAAGTATTTACTAAGTCTGCATTACTATTACTATTAATCCTCCCATGCTTCTTTTCACTGATCTCTTCCCACTTATGACTGTATGACTGCAACCTTGTTGTTGCTGTAACTTAACAATTTTTATTGACTGTTTCCTAGTATGATTTGATTGCTTATTGTACCCTATGACTATTACGTGTTGTACCTTATGATTCTTGACTCTTGATGAATGTATCTTTTCTTTTATGTACATTGAGAGCATATGCACCAAGACAAATTCTATCTATTAATAAAGAAATCTATCTATCTATCTATCTATCTATCTATCTATCTATCTATATACAGGTAGTCCTCGACATACAACAGTTCATTCAATGACCTTCAGCACTGAAAAAAATGACTTACGATCGTTTTTCATGTTTACAACCATTGGAGCATCCCCATGGTCATGTAATCAAAATTCAGATGCTTGGCAACTGATTCATATTTATGACAACTGCAATATCCCAGGATCATGCAAGCACTTTTTGCTACCTTCTGACAAGCAAAGTCAATGGGGAAGCCAGATTCACTTAACAACCGTGTCACTTATTTAACAACTGCAGTGATTTACTTAATAATTGTGGCAAAAAAGGTGGGGGCAATAGTTACTTAACAAATGCCTCACTTAGCAACAGAAACTTTGGACTCAATTGTGGTCCTAAATTGAGGATTACCTGTATATAAAGGTGTTTGTGTCTCTCTGTGTGGAAACTGGACAATCTGATAAAAAAACAATTATGTGAGTTATTTTCTCCTAAAATAATTTTTACTGATTTTGGCTGATATAATATTTAAAGATCCAGCTGTTGGGAGATGAGATCATCTGAACAGATGTAGAGGTATGGAAATCTTCCTCAGTCACAGAAAATAAATTTTGGAAATAAACTTAGAGATCATCTAGCTCTGCAGTGAAATCCACTTTTCATCCACACAGATGACCATCCAATCTCTTTTTAAATGCCTCCAGCTAAGAAAAATTCACCACTTCCTGAGGCCATCTGTTTCATTTGGCTGTTCCTGATATCCAAGTGAAATCGAATTCCTTATATTTTGTGGTTCTAATTGGATTCACATTCAATTGACCTCCAATCTAATTCCACTGTGTTTTGTGAACAATTCTGCCCCATCTATTAAAGACATCCCTTCAGATACAAGTTCTCTTTTCATAAGTTTTTACTTGCAGATTCCTTGGTTTGATTGCTGTCTTTTAGAAACACTGGTTTGTCAATATGTTTTAAATAATACAACTCCCAGAACAATCAACTTTTCTTGGTGCAGTCAAGAAAATTTGCTTTTGTGTTTCTTTTTGCTTGCTGCTTGTTTTTTGTAGCTGCATCATATCATTGGGACATCTTCTGCTTCTGATCTACCCAGATCTTTCTCATTGTCCCCTTCCTACCCTATACTTATAGTATGTCTTTCATTTTTCCAATTCAAATAAAGAACTTTGCATTTATTTCACTTAATTCCTGCTGGTTTCTGCCCATCATTTCAGCTTCTCAAGATTCTTCTAAATCCTGATACTATATTCTTAGGCATTTATTATCTTTATATAATTTTCAGGTTTGATAACATTTTATAATCCCACAATTATATTCCCTTCACTAAACAATGCAATCATTATGTGAGTTGCACCACTGTGTAGTGACACAATAGTTAGAATGCAGTACTGCAGGCTAATTCTGCTGTGTCAGCTTTGGAATCCTTACTCATCACTGCCACGTAGCTTGAGAAAGTGGGAGGTGATGATTTTAATTGAGTAGCTCTTAGTAGACAAAATAGAATTCTTTTGTTAGTTCAAGGTCAAAGAGTGTGGCGCAGGAAAGAAAAGGAACTTACTTTGGGATTGGTTCATGTGATGTGATGATGAGAGAAAAGAGGATTGGTTGTAGTTTTGGACATTGTGGGAAGTCCGGGAAACTTTTAGTTTCAAAATTCCACAGATGTGCCAGGTGCTATTCTAATAAAGGTACTTTTGAGATTATGCTTGTCTCAGAGTTACTGATTGGAATGGAGGTTCCCTGGAACGCTGACATGCTGACTGTTGACTTCCAGCAGTTTGGCAGTTCATCCTGACCAGTCCAAGGTTGACTCAGCCTTCCATCCTTTTGAGGTGAGTAAGAGTAGGACTATAAGTCCAAGCGCTATTGCTATCTGATTGTACAACTTTTTCCTACAGTTAGTGAATTACCATGATTGTTAAGCAAATCACATGATCATTAAGTGAATCCAGCTTCCTCCATTGATTTTGCTTGTCAGAAAGTTGCAAATGACAACCAAGCAACTCTGGGAATGTTGCAATTGTCATAAGTATATACCAGTTTTCAAGCATCCAAATTTTGATCATGTGAGAGTGGGGATGCTGCAACAGTTATAAATTCAAGAACTGGTCATAAGTTTTTTTTTTCAGTGCCACTGTAATTTTGAATAGTTGTTAAATGAATAATGATAAATCAAGAACTACCTGTAGTCATAAACTAACTGTTTAATAACTGCTGCTGTTTTGTCCAGCATCATGTCAACCTGACCAACTATAGTTACCCTGGCCTTCTCTCTACTCCTTTCCCTTCCCCAGTTTTCTACCACCAATACCCATCTGTCTATATTTCTGAAAAATAATTAAAAGGGGCATTGAAATAACATCTACAAGCTTCCTCAACCATCTCAGATGTAATTGATCTAGTACTGGGAACTGGAAAATGTAAGTCCTAGAAAATTCATTCATAGTAATCAGATACTCCTACCCATTTATTTACCACAAGTTCCATTTGAAGATAGTTCCACTTTGGGGAAATCAAATGCACAGGCATATCCTTTCCCTTTCACCTGTTCTTGTTGTACTGCCTTCTCCTAGTGGTGGATTCAGACCTTCCTTTCTCTTTCTTTTCTCTTCACACAGTAAAAAAAATTCCTTTTTGAAGTACAGAATGTCATGTTTTGCAGAAATCTTAAGTAAATTGCCTCAGCTGTCTTCAGTTAGGAAGAAAATAGAGTGGATTTTTTTTTCTGCCAGATTTCACTCTACATTATTCCACAGCATTACTGCATATTTCTAAAATGTGTGGGAACTGAATGAGGCAAATCCAGATAATATGACAGATGAATATATATTTTATGAAGAATTCTTTTCAACCATTTGGGGTATTCTAGTTTCTTCTTCCAGTGTTCAATCTGGTCTTAATAAAAGTTCAAACTATAATGTGAAATTGGTTATTTTTCAAAGCTCATGCAGCTATAATTTGAAGTGTGGCCTCAGGGGTGAAAGGCCATTAAATAACTTACTGATCCATGAAGACAATTTCAAAAATTTAGAGTAGGTAAGGTAAAGTAATGTGAGATTGTTTCTGCATTTGCATGTTTAATTTGTCTCTGCTAAAAGGCATTATTGCAGATCATCTTGATAGAAGGCTGTGCTTGGCAATAAACTAGTTGAGTTTTCAATATTGTTGTTTGTTGATTATTGAACAAAAAGACCCAAGCACCCAGACCAACAATCAAGTAAACAATACCCCAATCAAGTAACTACCAGAGAAGCCAACAGCAAACAGCCCAATCAAAGTGTTAAGTTCGGAAGAAGACAGGACGCGAAGTGCTTCAGCTCATTTTAATAATGTGACTACAGCTCAGAACTATGCCAGAATGGCTTGGTCTCGGCAGCTTATATAGCTGCCTGCCATGGCTTGTAGCCAATGGTGGTATTCGGAATTCCCGCCATTTTAACAACCAATCAGATTGAACTCTGCATATTTTCAACAACCAATCAGATTAACTCTGCATACATTACACCCCTCCCCACCTGGTCCAGCCCATACTTAAACCCCATCTATCTAATGTACTCTTGTAAATAGGTGGGGCTTTTACGGTTACGTTTGGACCTGCGTGGTTCAGGTGTTCTAGGAACTTCTATTTGTTTTGAAGGAATGTTAGTTGTTGGAATCCCCTCATTTGGAATCTTTTGGCCAGGTGATCCAGCTCTGTTACTCCAACCTGGTCTCTCCTCCCAGTCCACTCCCAGCCCATTGGTATCCCTTTGAATAGGTGAAGTTGTGCTGTCCTCTACTGGAGTTAGCATTTGTTGTGATTGTGTTAGGGCTTGGGATGGCTCTTGTTGTGTTATTCGTTTAAGAGGGAGTTGACTATTACTTGTTCATTATTCAAAAGGTCTCCCCTTCCCCTATGGCTTGGGTTGTGCGTAATGAGTCCTGAAACGTGCCAGGGTAAGTTTCTAGGGACTTTCTGGACCTTAATTGGTCTATATGTCTTTCCAAGTGACCCTGTCCTCCGTTTGCACCTTGTAAGACCTGGGTCCTGTTACATGGGTAATTTCCTCAGGAATCCATAAAGGCTCACCCACAAGGTTCTTAGCATAAACTCGATCCCCTATTTGAAAAATGCAAGTTTTGCTACTAGAATCTACAGGTTTCTCGGGTGCATAAGTGGGGTGAAGGTGGTCAAGGGTTGACCTGAGTTTCCTGCCCATTAAGAGCTCTGCAGGGCTTAAATTAGTGGAGGGGTTGGGGGTAATGTGTTGGATACTGAGCAGTTTGTCTACTTTCTCAGTAATATCCCTGGACCCAACTGTTGAAGTTTCTCTTTAGTAAATCGAACCATACGTTCAGCCCGGCCATTAGTGGAGGGGTGCCCAGGGGCCGTAAGGGCGTGCCTGCCCTGCTGTGCTAAGTATGATTCAAAAAGGGTGGCAGTAAATTGGTGGCCATTGTCGGAAACAACCACATCGGGCAACCCATGAGTTACAAAAAGTTTCCTTAGCTGTTTGATAACAGCTTCTGCAGTGGTGGATGACATGGGAATAACCTCGAGCCATCTGGAATATGCATCTACTACAATCAGAAAGGTATGCCCTTTAGTTGGCCCAGCAAAATCAATATGAATTCTGGACCATGGCCCCCTAGGACATTCCCATTCCTGTTTAGGGGCGATAGGTGGTGTGGGCCTCAGTTCCTGACAATTCGTACAGCCAGCAACCCAGTTTTCAACCATTTTGTCAATCCCTGGCCACCAATCATAGCTCCTAGCTAAGCCCTTCATTCTGACAATCCCTGGGTGCCCCTCATGCAACATAGTCAATACTTTCTTCTGTAACTTTTGAGGAATAACCACTCGATTTCCCCATAGAATACACCTGTTTAACACAGATAGTTCGGTTTGTCTGGACTTAAATGGTTTGCAGATGTCCATTAGTCCTTGCTGTGGCCAACCCTTCTTTATCCAATCGACAACAGGTCTTTAGCGGTTTCTCTTGCAATTTCAGCAGCATCCACAGGTAGTTGAGCAACTGTTTCTAAGAAAAAGGTGTAAGTCTCAGGTGCTGGATCTTCAGTGTTCATAGGTAATGGGCAGCGGCTCAATGCGTCTGAGTGCCCTATTTCCTTTCCCTGATGGTGAACGAGTCTGTATGAGTATGCAGTGAGGAATTCAGTCCACCTCATCATTCAGGGTGAAAGGATGATAGGAGTTGGTTTATCGCCGGCCACTATTCGAGGAGAGGCTTGTGATCGGTGACAATGGTGAATTTTCTTCCATAAACGTATTCGTGGAATTTCTTGACAGCTGCTACTATTGCCAGCTTCCTTGGCCAGCTGACTATAGTTTCTCTCTGCCTTTGTCAATGTTCTTGAATAGAATGCAATGGGAGCTTCTCTTCCACTCGGTAGCTGGTGGCTCAATACTCCCCCACTCCAAAAGGGAAGCATCACAAGTTAATACCACGGGCAGGTTTTCACTAAACTGTATTAATGCACAATCAGACATGATTTGGCGCTTAATACTGTTAAAAGCTGCTTCTTCTCTTTTGCCCCAGACCCACGTAGCTTTTTATCGAGCAGTCTATGTAGGGGTTCCGCAGTTGGTGCTTTCTGCAGCAAAAACATATGGTAGAAATTAATAAGTCCCAGAAATGCTTGAAGGTCAGCTTTGCATTTAGGTCTGGGGGCTTCCTTGATTGCCTGAATTTTTGTTTCTGTGAGGTGAATACCGTGTCTGTCAATCATGTAGCCTAAGAATTCTACTCTGTCGGTTCTTAGTGTACATTTCTCTTTTGACTTTTAGTCCTGCTTTTTGAACCTGATCAATACTTCTCTGAGTCTTTCACGTAGCTGAGTGTCATTTTTAGCAGAGATTAAGACGTCATCAAAGTAAGGTACTACCCCTTTTAAACCTTGTAATATTCTTTCCATAAGGCTTTGAAATATGCCTGGTGCCACACTTACTCAATTGCAACCTTTTGCATTTAAAGGCACCCCGATGGGTCACAATTGTTTGTGCCTCTGCAGTCATATCGTCTACTGTTAACTGCTGGTATGCTTGGGCAAGGTCTAATTTAGCGAAAACAGTACCCCCACCTAGGGAGTGTAACAAATGATGTACCACTGGAACCGGGTATGCGCTCTGTTGCAGTGCATGGTTCAATGTCCCTTATAGTCCCCACAAATTCTTACAGAGCCATCAGGTTTGACAGGGGTAACTATGGGTGTTTCCCATCTGGACTGGTCTGTGGGCTCTAGTACCCCTTGAGCTATCAGTTTGTCTAACTGTTCATCGATTTTTGCTTTGAGTGCAAATGGCACTCGTCTGGCTTTAAATGATTGGTTGTACGTTGGGGTCTAAATTGAAAGTAATAGGGGTCCCTGAGTACTTGCCTAATCCGTTGCTGAAGACCTCTTGGAATTCTTTCTTCAATGACTCTTCCCATTCTGATTCACTGACATGGTTGATTCCGGTTACTTGATGCCCAGGGGTGGAACCATTCCAGTCCTAGAAGACTTGGGCGGTCTTTATCAACGATGGTCAATGGTAGAAGTTTAGTGTGATTCTTGAATTTCACGTTGAATTTTCTTGTTCTGATTACTGGAATCTTGTTTCCTTGGTAATCTTTGAGGGTTAGTGCTTGCTTATTGAATTGATTCTTCTGGATCCCTGGAATGAGTCTCTGTATAGGGTCCCATGACACCATGGATAGATATGATCCTGAGTCTACCTCCATCTGGCACGGTCTTCCCTCGATATAGACCTTGACATGCACCTTTCTGTTGTTCAGTGAAGAAGAATGACCAATTGTTACAGTTTGATGTGTTTCATTTTTCCCGCTTGTACTGCCAGGTTTTACTTCTTTGTCCTTGTTATTTGGATTGAACTTCCTTCTGTTTGGTGGAGTTCTGGATGATTTGCAGACTCTTGCGATGTGCCCTTTCTTCTTGCAACGGAGGCAAATGGCTTCCAGGAACCTGCATTCTGTGTGGGGGTGGTTCCCTCCACATCCTGCACAACGGAAGTCTCACTTCTTCCGCCCTGGGCGTTCCATTTCCGCTCCATTCTGAGTCTGTTTATCTCTTCTTCTTCTCTGCTGTATTCTGATTCTGACTCTAGTTCGTCAAAATGTGTTGTTGCGGTTTTTTCACCCTCTGGATGGTTGGTTATTCTGTTCATTTTCCTCATTGTGGCTGCAGAGGTTTTCGTGGCTTCTGCTGCTATTGCCTGGTCGATGGCTTCTTTTAGCGTAATGTTTGGTTTCATGAGTAGTTTACTTTGTAACGTCTGGTCCTTAAGCCCCAAGACAAAACGATCGCGCATGGCTTCTTCTAGCGTGATGAAGTCACAGGCACCCCCAAGGTTTCATAAGTTGGCCACAAAGTCACTGATACTTTCTTCTTCTCGTTGATCGCGGCGGTAGAATTCGTGTCTGCGGATCAGGCACGATACATGGGGTGTGTAGTGCGTCCTCAATAACCTTTCCAAGTCTGCCCATGCCATCGCTTTCATGTCTGCTGGTGCAGCCAGAGCCTTTGCCATCTTGAACACTGCGGGACCGCAGTGTGTTAGGAAAACCGCTCTTTTCCGTTTTTCAGAAATTGAAGCTAGATCATTTCCTTCTAAGAACATTTGGAATCTATCTGCATAAGACTCCCAGTCTTCGTTCTTTGGGTCAAACTGGGCTGGTGGCATGTTCAGCCCAGTCATCTTGTTTCTTTTTTCTGTGTTGTCTTCTTGTCCGTTACGATCCCACCTTTGTCGCCAGTGTTAAGTTCAGAAGAAGACAGAACGCGAAGTGCTTCAGCTCATTTTAATAATGTGACTACAGCTCAGAACTACGCCAGAATGGCTTGGTCTTGGCAGCTTATATAGCTGGCTGCCGCGGCTTGTAGCCAATGGCGGTATTCAGAATTCCCGCCGTTTTAACAACCAATCAGATTGAACTCTGCATATTTTCAACAACCAATCAGATTAACTCTGCATACATTACACAAAGAATCTCTAAGACCACCCTCACCATACTGACAGGCAAGCCCCTAGAACAGGGGTGTCAAACTCAAGGCCCAGGGGTTGTATCTGGCCTGCAGCCTGCTTAGATCTAGCCTTCAGGGCTACCCTGGAAACAGCAAAGGACCAGCCCACAGTGCTTCTGCCAGCAAAAACAGAGCTCGGGAGGGATGCATCTGGCCCTCCTAAGCTCCATTTTCACTGGCAAAGAGTTGCAAGAGGCCATTGCAGCCAAAAATGGAGCTCGAAAGCCTGTTTTCACTGGCAGAGTGCACGGGGCACCACAAGTATCCCCCGACACAAGTGACGTCAAGCTGGCCATGCCCACCCTGAGGTCAAACATAATCTTGCCCACCCCTGAGGTCAAACATAACCATGCCCACCCCTGAGGTCAAACATAACCTTGATGCGGCCCTCAATGAAATCGAGTTTGACATCCCTGTCCTAGAATATAAACTGACTCAAACAGCACTCCTTACTAGCACTGATGATATTACCTAGTTTGGGTAATGAATGTCTGCAAAAAAACAAGCAAGCTCAGAGAGTACCAAGAACCTGGAATAGTTTATTAGTTGTAAATAAAGCGGACAAGTCCTGTCATAGGTACTTAGCTGGCTAAAAGACAGGAAACAGATAGTAGGAATAAACACATGTTTTTTTCTAGAATTGAGGTGGGGTGTCTCTGATACTCATCAGGTTTTTTTTGTTGTTCTAGTGTGTATGCATAGCCTGAAATATAGGTAGTCTTGATTGAGCCCAGAATTTATGTTGCTGAGTGAGAAACTTGTTAAGTGAGTTTTGCTTCATTTTATGACTTTTCTTGCCACATTTGTTAAGTGAATCACTGTAGTTGTTAAATTAGTAACATGGTTGCTAAGTGATTCTGGCTTTCCCATTGACCTTGCTTGTCAGAAGGTAGCAAATGGTGATCGCATGACCTTGGGACATAGCAATGGTTATAAATATGAACCAGTTTTCAAGCATCTGAATGCAAATCACAGGATCATGGGGATGCTGCAAAGGTCATAAGTGTGAAAAAATGGTCATAAGTCACTTTTTTCACTGCCATTGTAACTTTGAATGGTCACAAAATGAACTGTTGTATGTCGAGGACTATCTGTAGAAGAAATTGCTGCAGTAGTTTTGTAGAAGTGTGCAGAACAGAAAACAAGGAAAATAGCATTTCAAAAATAATTACTTGATAGTTTGTCATTAGAAAAAGAATTGGAATTTAAGTAATAAGACTTTAGATTTTGTATCCAGTATATCTATTTTAGTTATATCTTTAGTGTTTAGGTCAGAGTGCATTGGGATTCCATTACAAATATGTAGTTTTAATATGTCATTTTTCAGAGATCCAGCTGCAATGAGATCCACTTTCTGTGTATTTTTGGGGTGGAAAAGGGAGGATAATGCTGCAAACCTAGATTTGCATTGACTCCTCAAATTCTTTAATCCAACTCTGTCTTTAGCCCTAATATTGCTTCCCAAAGTAAATTACAATGTATCAAATCCAAATTTTGTAAATATTTGCCACTGGTTTCCTTGCTCTTTCCCCACCCCTCTAATGTATATGAAAAAAAAAATCTAAATGCCTGGTAGATATGGAAATCCAAGATTTTTAATAAATGCCTGTATGATTGGATCACTGAATTAGAAATGTAGCTATTGCCATTTGTGCATAAGCCTGTAATTTCTTCAAGGCGTCAAAGTCATCTGTCTGCAATGTCTGCAAAGCATCAGTGGTTTCCAGATCACACTGGAGGTCTGGGAGGTGCTACTAAATAATACAAATAGCAGTACCACCTGCAGCAATTGGATGCAATGACAACTTTTAGCTATTATTTAGGGAAGATATATTCAGCTCCCTTTCCTTTTCATACATACAACTTCAATTCCTTCTCTATATTAGATAAGCCACTTCATAAGATATTTAAAAGAATTCTTCAGCAATACTGTGTTAACAGAATAGTTTGCCAGCTGACAAATCAGAAACATCCTTTCAGAATGTTTCTTTGTATGACTCTATATGCCAAAGGCTTTGTTTTTTAAGATGGATTGTCCTGGTAAACTTTTGGAGTTGAACAGCCTAATTATTAACATGAAAAGAAACCTTCATTGAAAAGAGGAAGCTGTTGGGCTAGCAATATATGTATCCATGAAAAAAAGAGAGGGAAAAAGCCCTGACTGTATTCCTGACTACAAATCTTTTACATGCATCATCTAGCAGCCACTCCTCTTCATTCTCATCTGTCATCAATTTGTCAGCGTTCAACCCGTCACCTGCTTATCCAGCTGTGCCTTCGAAATTTCAAAGAATGGGTCCCAAGTTCTTTCAAACTCTGCCAACCTACTCTCTGGTGAAAAGGCCAATTTACTCAGTTCTGAATAGCTGCACATTCTTCACACAACTGAATCCCTGCAGAGATGCTCTGACAGAGATAGCCAGGAAATACAAAAGAAGCGTTTTGCCATTCCTGTTCTTCATAGAGTGAAGGGCATTGACAATTGGACTTTGTTTAAGATTTCAGCCATGTTTTTCTTTTTTCTTTTAATGCACAATACTGAATGTGTGCATAGTTGCATTTTTTTAAGAAAATAAATCAGGGTCACTATTATTTTTGTCCTCGGTGTTGGGAAAAAGTTGTTTTATTCCTTCTGTCTGGTTTTTTTTTAAATCATATCCACAAAATGTAACTTGTTTTCCAATGGAACGAAACAAGAATATTCTTTGCAAAATCCTATGTTTTAATAAACTAATATATATTTTAAAGTGGCTCAAATGTTTTTATCCTTTTTTTCTACAACTGATTGTTGAGGGAAGATTGCTGTATCAACACATAGTTTCTAATTAAACAAAACCATAAAATAACAATACCTATCAGGATTTTAAATTTTGCCCCAGGTGCATGAATCATTGCTTGCACATCCCAATGATATTATGAACACTATCACAAGGGTATGCTCCCAGAAAGATAATCCATAGTGGGCTAGTTACATAAAATGGATATGACTATCCATTTATCTATCCATGTAATTCAGGAAAGATGGAAATATGTACACCACCTTAATATTGGAACATGAGTTTCCTAAATCAGAAAGTATCTAGTGAGAAGGGAATTACAGGGACTTCTGGTGTGGTTGATTAAGACTGAAATCTAGTTGCCTTTGCATGTAGAAGCAGAAGGAAAATTTGATGCTATAAAAACATACACACCAATGTTATATGGAATGACAGAATCACGACCAAGACAAATTTGATGTTGTTAGAGCAGATATGTTGATTTTGAACAACAGCATTCAGGGAAACCAGTAAATTAAAATGGACTGGAATCATAATTCCTCATTAGAAGAGCATTACATTTTTTTCAGGTTAGATAAGAAATTGGGAAAACATTGTAATTAAGAGATGTACATCAGTGTTTGGATACAACACAAGATATAATGGACTGATCGCAAGACAAGCAATACAAGAATAGTCCAAATCTTTGCTCCAACTATAGATACAGAGAAAGGAAAAAAAAAATGTAGCAACTTGTACCATACCAATGGAAGACCTCATACTAACCATAGGGGGTAAGAATGGTAAAGCTGAAAGAAGAGTGGTATCTGGCATAATAGTAAAAAGTAAGCTAAGTGTATGAATTAAAACAGGAAGCAGCCTAATAGAATTCTGCCAAGAAAATCATTTTTTTTCCAATAACCTTAAAGATAGCATGCACATGGACCTCACCAAATTTGAATTTTGCAAGCAAAAGGAAAAAAAGAAAAAACTTTATTCACTCAGGAAAAGCAAAACCTAGTATTGATTACAATTCAGATCATGAACCCCTTGCCAAATTACCATTTAAACTGAGAAAAAAACAAATAATCAAACCTAGATGATACAACCTCAGCAATAATTCCATGTGATTATGCAGTTGAGGATAAAGAAGTGATTTAATGGATTGGTTTGACGAATAGAGTGTCTGAAGAATTCTGATCTGAAATTCATGACATGATTAAAGACAAAGCAAACAGAAATATTTTGATATATATCAAGCAAAAGGCAAAATGGTTTTCTGTTAATATGTTGAATATTAGCAAAAGAAAAACAGAAAGCAAGAGAGACTGAGGAAAATTGACAGAACTGAATACCAAGTTCCAAAGAACAAAAAGAGACAAGGAAGATGTCCTTTTATTTTTGTTTAAAATTGCAACTTGGTCAACTTGGAGCCCTAGGCCTGACAACATAGCCAAGAGTTGAGGGTTTTTCCAAAATAACAAAAGTGATGAAGCTAGTTTAATTTCTGGCAGAAGAATATTCTGTAAGGTGAACACTTCATTAGGTAAGGGACATCTCCTGGGACCCATCAAATGTTTCCTAGTTGATAGTACCTGAAACATGCCTACCATGCTAAATCTAGTGAGGTGAACTGATGTAACCAGAGAGAGGTGATTCCTCAGATAACTCAGCCCATGCAACGAAGTACTTTTAAATTTAAAATTAGTACCTTGAATTGGTCTCTTATCCAAAGACCAGGATAAGGCATTTAACTGCATCACTTAAATCACCAGGAGTAGAAAGATAAACATTCACCCAGATAAGTAGACATTTAAAAAGATTTGAGAATGTGCCAAACCTTGTGGCACCCCACATATTAGGAATGAAGGTAGGACCACTCCACCATAACTATCACCAATAAATTTCAATCTGGAAAGAAGGACTGGTCAGCACAATACTATGCCATCCACCCCCAGTCCTCTGAGTCAATCTAGGAAGATACTATGGTTGATGGTATTTAAAGCTGCCAAGAAGTCAAAGGAAAGGGGGGTGTATTATCCACATCCCACCCATACCAGAGGCCATCCAAAATTGTGAATAATGCTTTTTCCCTATTCCCAGTTCTCAATCCTGAAAGAATCTAGATAATACACTTCCTTCAAGATTTTTTGAAGCTATTGCATAACCACTTTCTCCACCATCTTTTTCCAAAAAAAGGGAGAAATTGGATGACACTTACCAGTATAGTCAGGGTCATGGATTCTTGAGAAGAGGGCAAACCATAACACCTTTAAGAGGTAGAGAACAACCCTATCATTCAGAAAATAAGTGAAACCACAAGGACACATGATACTTTCCAGGGTGCTTTAACAACCCAGCAGGGTGAAGAATTTAAAGAGCAGGTAGCAGAACTCATAGTTCTAATGACCTTGTCCACTGCTCAGTTCCAACAGGTCTGAATAATTCCCAGATAACCAGACAAGACTCTTCCCCAGATATTTCCTCTGAACCTTTCACAAGGCCAGTATGTAACTGGGGATGAATCTAAATGACTTATCAGACAGATGCTGCACAAATTCCTCTTCATACCCCTATAAGAGTTTTTCCATGGTCACCTAAAGAAGTGTTTGTGTCGCCTGAAACAGAGCTGCAAGGCAACATTCTGCAGACACAATAAGAACAGAGAAGATTTAAGATTTTGTCACTCTTGCTGCCACAATGTAGATCTAAATTGTGACTCTTTTTCATGTTGTCCCCTGATGGGTGACATTGTAGACATCTCTACTCCCATTTCATTTCCTGCAACTATTCCACAAACCATGGGGAGTTCCAGGATTCCTGAGAATGGAGAGGTTGCAGGGGTATGATCTGATCCAAGGCCTCAGCCACCTCTTACTGCAAGCAACAGTCAAGGTTTCAGATCAATATAGCAGAATAATAGGGGTAAGCCCCCAGCTCCCTCTGAAACTGCTCAGGGTCCATTAATTGCCAGGAACAGAGCAATCTAATGGTTCCCATCTCCTTGTGGTGGGTTGTGACATTGTAGAATCCCCAGGAAATTAGGGTATGATCCAATCACAACCAAGGGACCAGCATGAACTCTTCCATTTTAAGATCACATTGCCACTGCTCCAACAGGAACACCAAATTTGTAGTATGGCAAATGTCATGAGTTAAGTTCTGGATCAGAAATGGTATTCAGTAGGTTCTGACCAGTTCCGGAAGAACCAGTAGTAGAAATTTTGAATAGTTCAGAGAACTGGCAAATATCACCTCTGATTGGGCCCGCCCCCATCTATTCTTTGCCTCCTAAGTCCCAGCTGATTGGCTGGGTTTTCTTTTGTTGCCGTGCACAGAAGAACAGAGCTGGAAAGCAGGTTAGTAGGGTGGGGAGGGAATGGGAATTTTGCAGTAACCTACCCCTGGAGTGGGGTGGGAATGGAGATTTTACAGTATCCTTCCCCTGCCACGCCCACCAAGCCATGCCACACCCACCAAGCCACACCCACAGAACCAGTAGTAAAAAAAATTGAATCCCACCACTGTTCTGGATGAGCTGTGACAGGCTTATGGCTGTCATGGAAACCATGAATTCCAGAGCTATCTCAGACTCTATTCCCAAAGAAAGCAAAAGTATAAGTGTGGGAACTTCACTGCCAATCTTGAAATGGAATAGAGCTCAGGCAGGGAATTTGCTATCTAGCAGGGAGGTTGGCATAATACCAACAACCCAACTGATCCCTAGACCCCAGCTTGATGAACAGGGTGTCACAACTAGAGTCCTGTTGGGCAGGATTCTGGAAATCACAGAAGATATACTTTTAGATCTCTTGAAATGTATAAAACATTAGTTGTTAGAATTAACTGTTGATTAAAGTGAATCAGGCAACAGTAATTATTACACAGTATGATACATTTTGTTAGATAGCAATTCCAAATACTGAATTCAGGAATATGATCCTGGTCATGTTAGCCTAATAATGCTTCTCAGTTGATGTGCAGCTATTGTTTCTGAATGCATATTTCTCTTAGAAAAGTCAAACTTTATGTAACCTCTGCATTTCCCTATCAGTTAATGTTATTTCTGTTGTTATAAAAGGTATTACTGCTTTCATATGGGAACTTAGAACAACAAGGTCGCAGATGGAGAGAAGTGGTTTAATGGCTGCTCAATAGCTTAGAAATTACCTTTCCCACAGCCTTTACAAATACTGAAACTAATGGAACTACAGATCTTCATACAAATGAAATTACTGTGTAATTGCACACATTGTCAAATGAAGAAACATAATGCGGAAATGGCATGATTATTCATACCACAATCACCAATAGAACAATCACCTCATTTTAGCCTCTGAACATAGTGTTCCAGTGAAAGGAAGCAGCTTTGGAGGGCAATCTATATTAACTGGGGATAAGCATTGTTTTTGAAACTTTGGAAACATAATAAAATAACTATTGGTATTTATGTGCCTGTGCATTCATGCATTCCCAGACTGTAATTTAAAGAAAAGAAAAAAAGATTACTGCAATGAGTTTCTCCGGACTCTTGAAGTTCAGTACATGCCAATGTCAACTGAGAACCTGAAGTTAGACTAGTTTTTTTCATTTTCCCAACTCTGGTCAATCTCTTGAATAGTCGCTATTGGGGAAGGAAATGAACTACAAGTTCCTGGTTTTCAGCACTAGTTTCAACATCAGCCATTGCAATTTGCACGATTGTACAATTGTATTGTAACACATCCTCCAGACAGATCAGGACTGTTTCTGTAAATAAATGCATGATGTAATCCAGTTCAAGGCTAAAGATGGGTAATTTCAGATAAGCATTTAGAACTGAACTAAATAGGCAAAAAACCAAAACACAAAAAACCCAACCTCTCATAATCGCTAGGATGTATTTACCTATGATTTTATTACTTCATCACATTTTTCATGGCTTTCCTTAGTCTTAGGTGTAGGGTCTTGTTATGTATTTCTATTTCTACAAGCATCTTGTACAAAATATATCCCCAAATATCCCATGTACATCTCTGATTGGGGGTGAAGGGCCCTCTTAGTGCTGCTGATATGCTTTGAATCTTCCTGACAGGCAATAACTAATAGTTCATAACACAAGGCAACATTCATTTTGTTTTTCTCTGTTCCATGGGTTGCTTAAGCTTCTGAAGTACAATTGCTGCACTGCAGCGCACATTAAATTACAACTAAGTGTCACTATATGCATTGCACTTCATCTGGATGGTGCAGTGAAACATCGGTTTAAATGGGGGGGGAAGGCTACAGCAACCCTTTTCATTAGCTTTTAGCACACAATTGTGCTTAGACATTGTTGGGCACCTTATGGTATTTCCCCTTTCCTCTAAATGCATACACATAGAGACACATGAACATGGCTGCAACATGTATAATAACAACTTAACATTTTCACTGGCCAGCAAGGAAAAAAAATGATGGATCAATTACTCAGTAGCCCTGGTTGGTGCTTTGTTGTTATCTGTCAACAGAGTGCTGCATTGCAGGCTAATGACTGTGGTTTGGGGAAGCGTTGCTCATGTTAATGTTCAAAAGCTCAGTCATTAGCAAGAGCTCTTGGAAACTAAGAGGAAAAAAGCCATTAATTGACCCCAAGAGGGTGTTAAAGTGTAAAAATATTATCTTTAGGCTTGAGCATTGATACATTTCTACTAGAGCCTGAAATCTGTCAACAAAGCTATTAACGGTATCATCAGGAAGAGTCTTTTTATTCAGCATCTTCCACAGAGACCAGAGACCAGTCTTAAAGTAACTGAAATAAATGCACCAGCTTCCCCTGGGGTGGATGGAGGGAATGGGGCCTTGTGCTTTTAATTCATAGCTGCTGCCTTGAGCCTAATTGCTGCTATTTTTGAAAGAAAAAAAGAGATAATACTTTCTTCCTACAACTTGAATTCCCACATAAAGAGAAACATACAAAGGAAAGGAAAAGCCTGTAACAGGCCACAAATTGTCCACAGCTGCATTCTCAGTAAAGATAAGTCATACATGAAATTTCCCCTAAAAGCTTCCTAATACTTCATGAACGGAAGTACCATTAATATCTTTTCCACTTATTGTCCCTTATTGCTTGACCATCTGAGGGCTGATTTAGACAACGGGATAATGGCTGAGACAGTGAAGCCGCTTCAAATGTTATTTTGCCGATTTGACCTTTCTGTATAGTTTTGTGTACTTTTTAATCTTTGCATTCTGCTTTTCTGCTGAACAGTGATCATAAATCTGTTTATTGATCTATCCACTCTTTAGTCATTTCAATCACTGCAGAATCCTTTGTTCTTTGTTGAGCTTTAAAATTATTTCACACTATTTGATCTTCAAATTGTATGACATTATTTAACTGATTAACAGCACCTAGTTATTTCGTGTTACACAAACTTTCATTTATCCCTTGCAAGCACTATTTAGATTTCTATTTGTTCTATAAGTGACTTCTTATGATCTGGTGGCTTGTATTTAGGCTGTTTTTTTTAATTCATATTTATATGTCTTCTCCGGAGACTCAGGGCGGCTTACAATTTTTTTTGGAGCACAACCCAATGCGCTCAGCAATAGCCTTCATTCCATTGTATATGCCTGCTTATTACTAAGCAGCATTTTTACAAAGTCAGCTTATTGCCGCCAACAATCTTGGGTCCTCAATTTACCTACCCCGAGAGGATGGAAGGCTGAGTCAACCTTGAGCCTGGTGGGATTCGAGCCTGCACTAATTGCAGGCAGCTGGAACTTAAGTGCTAGACATTTAACAGCCTGCACCACCAAGGCTCCTTTCTCTTGATAATTAAAATAATCTCACTTTAACATTAGGGATAGGGGAACTGTAGTACTCCGAGTGGCCTGAGGTACAATTCTCAATAGCCAAAGCAGGATAATCACTGGTAAATAATACTGGAAATCATAGTTTTGGAAGAATACAGGTTCCTCCTTCCCTTTATATCTTAGATACAACAATTGCTCTGCTGGACTAGGCCAGGTTATATGTCCTTCTTTACAATACTAACCAGATGCTCTGGGATGCTCACAATTGGGAGATACAGACATACCCTTCTCTCCCAATTATTCCTATGCAACTGGTATTTGGAGGCATGCTGCTCCCAACTGAACTTAACATTGGCTCTCAAAACTAATAGCCCTTGATAGATCTGTCCTCCATGAATTTATCCAATTCCCCTTTAAAGTAATTTAAGTTAATGGCCCTCACCATGTCTTGTGGTAATGAATTGCACAGGTTAATTATGCTCTGTGTGAAGAAATACTTTCTTTTGTCTCTTCTAAATCTCTTTCAAGTGAACTTCTTTGGAAGACTTCTGGACCTGGTATTTTGAGGGGAAGAAGAGGAATAAAAAATCTCCCTGCTTGAGTTTGTCAGGCCATGGATGATTTTGTACATTCTGATTATGTCCTCTCTTCATCATATTTTTAATGAGTAAAGAGTCCCAAACATTTGAGCCCTTTCTCTTAAGAGGGGAGTTTACACCTTAAATATTTTGTTTTCTTTCTTCCATCTGTTTCCAGCATTTTTATTCTTATCATGAGCATTTGTGTCATAGGACACAAATAGGCAATCAAATCATACCAGGAAACAGTCAATATAAATCATAAGGATACAAGCAGGGAATTATTTGTTTAGCAGAGTGATGGTGTTCAGGAAAAAACTGTTCTTGTATCTAATTGTTCTGGTGTGTAGTGCTCTATAGCGTCCTTTTGTGGGTAGGTGTTGAAATGGTTTATGTCCAGGATGTGAGGGTCTGTAAATATTTTCACAGCCCTCTTTTTGACTTGTGCAGTATACAGGTCCTCAATGGAAGGCAGGTTGGTAGTAATTTTATTATTACTCCTTTTCCTCTAGCATAATACTTACTTTTTTTCACAGTTGCCATACAATCAGTCAACATCTTTCTTTAATCCAAGATCTGTTTTCTGATTAGTTACAGGTAACTTAGACCCCATCAGTATACATGTGAAATTAGACGATGTTTTATCTCAGTGACTCTTACTAAAATTGAACTTCCTTCACCATTTGTTTGACCAAATGTAGCGATTCTCCTGGAATTTTTATAATTACTTTTGGTTTTTATGCCAATACTCTGAATAATTCTGTACTATATGCAGACTTACATTCTGAAGACAATCCTGTGATATTCTGGATTTTGAAATGAAAAATGCTGTGTGGAAGGGAGATTTCAACTTTATAAAGTTGCATATACACACCCAAATAATTAATCAGGATATGAGTTCCCCATATTTGCAAAATGAAAGAGTTGGCTAAAACTATCAAACCTTCACCAATCTGTCTGTCCATTGTGTTTCTTAGAAAATAAGGCCGGGCTTATTTTCTTTTGACCGCCCCAAAAATGGCTAAATTGTCTTTTCGGGGGTGACTTAATTTCTTCCCCCCATGCACCCTCGCCTAGAGAGCCCCATGGGCAGCCACGACTTGCCACCAGCCGCTCCTAACGGCCGATCATGGTGGAGTGCAGAGGGCTCCCTACCCCCGCCAAGCACCTTTGCTGCAGACCCGGGTATAGTGCTGGTTGCAGGCCAGGTCAGCGGGCGAGAGACAGCAACGTGGATGTCGGCCTCGGCGGGGCACTTTATATTGTGAGACCTTCAGCACTTGCTGCTGCTGCTTCCTTCGCTGCTGTTGCTATCCCTTCTACCCGTGTGGCTGCCGCATTTGGAGTGCTGCACATTCCTCCACCGGCAGCATTTCAGCCACTTCACGGGCAGGGGAGCTGCCTCCATAGCTTCCATGGTTCCTGCCACTGCTGCCACTGTTGTTGGAGACAGCTCTGGCAAGAGAGGTGCCAATGCTGGTGGGAACCATGGAAGCTACAGAAGTGGCTCTCCCACCTGAGAAGCGGCTGAAACACTGCCGGTGGAGGAATGCACAGCACTCCAAACATGGCAGCGGCATGAGCAGAAGGGAAAGCAATGGTGGTGGAGGAAGCAGCAGTGGCAGGCGCCAAAGGTCTCACTATGTAAAGTGCCCCACTGAGGCCAACATCCACGCCAACACTGCCTGCCCGCTGACCTGCAACCAGCACCATACCCGGGTCTGCAGCAAAGGTGTTGGCAGGGGTAGGGAGCCCTCCGTGCTCTGCCATGATCGGTCATTAGGAGCGGCTGGGGCAAGGCGTGGCTGCCCGTGGGGTGCTCCTAATGGCAAGTTCCCCCCAACCTCCTCCTTATTTTGCATGTTTTAAAATAGGCCTAAATTTGAGGGGAGGGCTTAATTTCACCTTATGCCTAGAAAACATGCTGGGACTTCCTATTGGGAGGGGCCCGTATTCTTGGAGAAACATGGTATCCATCTCAGAAAATTGCCAAAATAATTCAAAGAACACCAGTCATGGAAGCAGTAGCATTAAGAGAAGGATTAAAAGAACATTCAGACAAATGTTTGTAAATAGATATATTTATTGACCTGGTAAAAGAATGAAATTTCTGTGTGCATTTCATTGAGCTTTTTTTTAAGGTAAGTCTTCTTATTGGAGAAACCTTACTTCTATTTGATATAGCAAAAGAGTCTGAAGAAAGACAGTGGAATGGACCCCACAAAAATGAATGTATCGGTGAAGTAGTTTTTTAAAAACACTGATTTTAAATTCTTTCTCATTTAGAGGCAAGTTTCATTGAGCACCGGGAGGGAGGGAGTCTTTTTAAGGAAAATAGATATCAATAAATATATTTGATTCTGAGCCACCAGTTTCCGACAGGACATTGGCAATTTATTTTTTTATTTTTTGCACCAGCTGAACTTTTTGAACATTTTTCAAAAGGAGGACCACACTGAGATTATTACAATAATCTAATCTGGAAGTAATTTTGGCAGGAATAACTCTGGCAAGATCTGACTTTGGCAGGAAATATTGCAGCTGGTATTTCAGCAGTCAGCCTGTGCAAGGTAGCTTGACTTCATCTTGACAAGACATCCTACACTACAGAGGCAACACTAGTTAAGATGAAGAACAATGTAGTTTTCCTTAATAAGTCATTTTTAGTTAACTTCACCACCTTTTCACCTTGCAACTCCAGCTTCTGCTACTAAAAGGGCCAAGTCAAGACTGATAGATCACCCACTAAGAAGCATACACTCCCATCCTAGGAAAGAATAAAAACTTAGAAGAATGCAACTGTGCAACTTGTCAGAGAAGAAGGAAATGTAAAAATAGCAATAGCACTTACACTTATATACTGCTTCACAGTGCTTTACAGCCCTCTCTAAGTGGTTTACAGAGTCAGCATGTAATGTACAGTCATGCCCCCAACAATCTGGATCCTCATTTTATCGACCTTGGAAGGACAGAAGGCTGAGTTAACCTTGAGCCGGTGAGAATTGAACTGGCAAACTGCTGGAAGCAGAAGTAGCCTAACCACTGTGCCACCATGGCTCCATATAACAATACATACTCAGGATTAGACAGGAAGTTACAAGATTGGCATCAGGAAAATAAGCAGCAGAAATCACAAGTAGGGACAAAAGGATACATAGAGCTTAACCAAGACATAACCATATAGGAGCAAAATGAGACATATGCTCAAAGAAGGTGCAACTTATTATTATTTATTTTATTATTTTATTGGACTTACATGCTGCCCATCTCCCTGAGGACTCAGGGTAGCTCACAACATTAAAATACAAATACAAATAAATTAGATAAAATACTATTAAACATTAAGCCCAATAAATTTAAAACCCAGAAACTAATCTAAAAACAATTAAAAAACCCATCCCACTCCACTTCAGTCCAGGCCAGATTGCTGAAAAAACCAGGCCTTCAGGTCGCTGCAGAAGGAACAGAGGTCCGGGGCCAATCAGAGCCCCAAAGGGAGTTGGTTCCACAGGGTGGGTGCTACCACAGAGAAGGCCCTACCCCTGGGGTTGCCAGCCGACACTGTCTGGCCAACAACACCCCAAGGAGGCCCTGTCTGTGGGAGCGTACAGGGTGAAGGGATGTCAATGCTGGCAGGAGACGTTCCTACAAGTACCCAGGACCCAAGCCATGCAGGACTTTATATGTTAACACAAGCACCTTGAATCTCACTCAGAGAGCAGCCAGCAACCAATGCAGCTCGCAGGAGGGGGGTAATGTGGGAGTATCAGGAAGCTCCCATAACCGCCCATGAGGCTGCATTCTGTACCAGCTGAAACCTCCGTGTGATCCGCAAGGGCAGTCCCATGTAGAGACCGTTACAGTAGTCGAGTCGGGAAGTAACGAGTGCATGAGTGACTGTCCGCAGGACATCTCGGTCCAGATAGGGGCACAACTGGCGCACTAGACGCACCAGGCATCAACTTCATAGATGTATGGACAAGTAGACTAAAAGCAAAGTAGAACTCCAATAAAGGTGACAGCTTTGTGAAATGTTATTTCCTTGTTTCTGGAAATCAACTATATAAAAGATGGTGCTATGCTGTTGTTCAGGATCTCAGCTCCCAAATTGGACTGGACCCTTTGGCTAAAGTGCTACTTATATTTGTAATAGAACATATAGCTGCATAAACAAATATAAATTAGATGGCCCAATTATCAACAGTACCTGATGGTCAAATTTGTTTAATATTCAATCAAGATCCCTGACATAAAAATGAAATATGACAAAATTGCATTTTGAGCACTTGCAGAAATGTGGCAAAACAGTTATATTATGATGTCTTTGGAGATTGTGCTCATTAATTTCTCTCAACATAAAAGAGAATATGAAACTCTATTACTTATTCTGAAGAAAAGTTATTCTTTTTATGCTGTTTACTTTTACTCATTATTTTATTTATACAATTTATCTGCTGCTTCAATCCTCATAGAAAACTGTACTTTTACTTATGTTGTCTCCTGCTTTGAACACTGTATACTGGCAATGCAACTTAGTCAATTGAGAGTGTCCCACTAAAACATCTGCAGAATTTGGAGAGATTTTTTTTCTGACCCATGTAATCAATGCCCTCCTTATGGGAAGATAAAGTTTGAGCTACTAAGTATGAGATAGTTTGAAACATCTAGTTGGTTTTTGCAATAGTAGCCCCTTCAAAACAACAAGCAACTAGCCAGTTTCCATCTTATTTTCCTTTTTCTTTTTTCTTTATTTGGGGAGAATGGGAAAGAAATAATCTTAAGAATCCTAGTATGCATGGTTGGCTGCATTTTTCATCATTTGCTATCTCATCTTAGAATCATACATAATCGCTTGCATATTTCATACATAATGTAGCTAGATGTACAGCCATTTTCATAATCTTGTGATTACAGCTGCCTGAATAATTCTAAAAATGAGGAAATGAATTCACATGATGTAAAGGCATATTTTTGGAGCATGGCATCAAACACAAAAGTCATTTAAATCCTACTGATTTTAATGGATGCCAAGATTGAAGTTTGTATTTCTAGTTGCAAACCAGTGAGAGTACAAGTAAATAGGTCCCCTGTTGATTTCAGCCAGACAAAAATGGTTGAACTGGTTTATGAAACAATCAGAATGTTGAAGTGGCTTTCTGTAGAGCACAGAAAAAATAAGAGAAAAAAAAGATCATGCTAAATTACACCACTGAAAGTACCTCTTCAGAAATATACCTTTGCATTTTCTTCTATTTTATACAAACCTAAAAGAATCAAGCTATAGGCCAATCAGCATAAGGGCAGGATTGATCATGAATAATATTCCATTAACTGTAGATGGAAGGTTATAATAACAGGAGATTTATTTCCAAATAAATAATGAGCAGGGATTATAATTAACACTGACACACTTCACAGGTAGTTCTTCTATGTACTGCTCAAGAAAGAGTTCAGTTACATTTTAATAGCTCTGGATACTATCAGTAAAATCTGCTTTCCAGTCATTGTAAATCAATGTCATTCCACTCCCACTGAGCCATCTGAAAGTTCCATGTCTAGCAATGAAAGATGTAGCCTTGGAATGATTCTGCAAAAAACATGTCCCTTTGTCAGCTGGGTTGCTTGTGTTACACAGCATCTGTGAACAAGATGGAACATAGAAAGAACAATTCCATTCTGCCAGTGCTTTTGGAATGCCAGGAAGATGAAAGAAGCAATCAAAAAGATAAGTATTTTGACATCGCTGTGGAGAAACATTTGATTGGATTTTGTCCTATGTATGTCTGAGGGCTCCTGACATACTAATAGTTGAGAGTGTAAGATGTGGATTTGAATTCACATCCCCCCTCCTCTTGTGTCTAAAGTAGAGAGAAAGAGGAGCAACTAACTTATTTCCTTGTAAATAATCACCCTATGGCAGTAATCTGAGTAAGAAAATGCATTACAGACCTGCAAATTTTTAAGCAAGATCAAAAGTAGGATGTTCTAAACTGCAAGCAAAATAAATTCATTCAGTAGAAGGTACTGGGATTTGGCAGGAACAGAGGCAGCTGCTTTCTTTTTGTTTTCTGGGCTTCGTGGTCTAAACAACTTTTGTTGGTTCTCTTTGTATATGACCATTCAGGAAACCCTCCTTGTGTACAATGTATCTTGTCAGCCATTTCCTGTGTGTGCAAAATGTAATTCGTCACCATGCATCGGCTTGGCAGCAGCTTTGTAAAGGACATATTGAATTAATGAATATTTCATAAAGAGGTGATTTATTAGCATTCTTCTTTCTTTTGCCTTAAAATGAAGCACACAAATGGCTACATGCAGGTACAGGAATGAAACTGAACTCCCTGAAGGCAAATTCCAAATTCCTTAATAACCTCTGAGCCCCAAAACCTTTCGAAGAGATATTCTGCCAGTCTTCTATGAATATTTCAGTTGGCAGTGCTACAGAGTATTAAAGGACTGGTCTGTTCATGGCTAACAGAGTTATTTGATGTTCTGCTGTGAGATTATTATTAATTTACATATTTTGGAGGCTTTTTCCTTACCATTAGAGTAGAAGACAGAGAGAGAGGCAGTCTATTCCAGCTTGCCTGAAAGACTAGGCTTGGTTGCAGAATAGTAATAACACTAACATTTTATACTCTAATTTACCAAGTTCTGGAGTTACTAGCTCTACCAGTTCACAAAAATCCTGATGACCATTACATGACAGCAAAGAGTCAGCATTTCCTCTCCTTTTGCTTCTGTTTGGTGGGGCTGATCGACTTTTCCAGCTCAAAACTGAGAGCCTTAATGTAACCTTCAGTGGATTCTGACCTAATAGCTTAGTTTAGATGTAATGCTAAGTCAAGTTTCTTACAAGTTTGGTTTATTGAACAAACCACAGTGGCCTGCTTTATAAATAATGCCAAGCCATATGTCATGGTAAGTCAGAGCAAATAGACCACAGCTAGCTTTGGCTTTCAGTATTGAACCATGCTAATTGCTGCACTCTGGTAGTACAACATGGTTGGAACAAGCCAGTTTTCTCTGTATTCTGGTTAGTGTTGCTCCTTCCTTGAGTCAGGTAAAGTTAACAATACTTTGAAATATAATTTGGAATCTGGAAAAAAATTAAATGTAAGAATATTTGGTTGACCACAGCAGATACCATGAGAGACAACAGTAGCCATTTTTAAACATTCCTGATTTTTTTTAAAGTCCTACCTCATGTAAATATTGATCTTCTTTTATTTCATTTCCAAATATCTTAAAACAAAGATACCTGTATTTTATGTATTTCCACAAGACCCTTAAAATAGTAAGATGCAATGCCATTTCTGAAACTTCTGAAATTCATGTCCTCATCTGTGGAGCACATCCAGATTGGGGAAGGCTGACCTAGAGTATACTTATGATGGAAAACTAGGACATTCTAGGACATCACAGAAATGACATTTTGCTATTTTTCTAGAAATACCTTAATATTGTATTAATTATTATTACTACTGGCTGGAAACATGAAAGCTAAAAAAGTCAGCCCAACTTGAGAGACACAACATGATATAGGATGTATCAGTTTATCTAGAGAACCTACAACAACATTATTAAACATTTCTGAGTCATTCTGAGATTTTTAACTACAATATACCTACTTCATTAATTTTAACTCATGTTGTATTAAAATCATTATGTGAGAAAAGAAGTAGGAAGAAGTGTCTACTTCATATTACAGATTTTTCCTCATCTATCTTTACTACAGTGCTGGTGGCCTAACTACTAGCCTCTTCCATGGAAGACTCAGGTATCCAGATTGCTGTGTTTCATAGCTTACAAATAGAAGACTAAATCAAATTCTGAGATGCCTCAGAATCTATAAAACCAAGTGTGGGTAGCTTGTATTGCTGAAGTATATCAACCTATCAACTGTTGACAAACTCCACAAAGATGAGGAACAACAAAAGATAATTTGTCATATGCTCTGTCTCATAGAAGCATATGAAAGAGCAATCATCCTGTTGCTGTCAATGTATTTTTATATAAATATTGGTCTTGGGATATTCCTTGAAAATAATGGAAACGCAAAACCATTTTCTTCCATTTGGATTCCAAGGGAATGGAAGCATTTCTTTTCTTTGCAAGATTATAAGAAAGAACCAGCAGTAAAAAAAAAAATCTTTACTCCTGGTGGAATATCACAAAATACCAGCCTTCAGGCCCCTGGAGATTCAAGTGAAGCATTTTTCTTAAAAGACTTGGATTCCCAGAAGTGGGTCAAATGGGAATTTAAAAAGTACTCCAGCTCTAAGGATACAGTCATCAATTATAAAGAAATGCTTATTTTTATTTTAGAAAACTGCAGTAGTTGAATCAAAACATGGGAACAGTGAAGTAGCTAGATGGAAAATTTTGGACAATTTGAAGGTTGAATGTATGCCTATAATTCAGTACAACTTTACAAGAGCTTAAGATATCAATCAACAACATTTATGGCATAATTACAGGAGGATGTCTGTCAAGGAAGGGAGAACTTGAGTGTGGTTAGGAATGGTGGGACTACAGACCAGCTCTGTTAAACATAGGTGAAGTTGTCCTTATTACAAAAGAGATGTGCAAACTTTATGTTCTCTTGGGGAGAGACTGTAAGTTATTTACCATATGTAATAAAAGATCACACTTGGGACAACCCTGGGATGCCCAGTATAACATGAATTCCTCACTAGACAACCCATGCCCCATTAGTTTATTTTTTCAGTGATATTGCCTTACCTAAATTTCCTTAGCTAAACAGAGAAACAGAATGACCATGAGTGAGCAAAAGAGCAGTGCAAATGGTAGTGATTTCTGATTTCCTGCTGACTTCCCCTTTAAGAGCCTTGGTGGTGCAGGCTGTTAAATGCCTAGCACTTAGCTCCAGCTGCCTGCAATTAGTGCAGGCTTGAATCCCACCAGGCTCAAGGTTGACTCAGCCTTCCATCCTCTCGGGGTAGGTAAATTGAGGACCCAAGATTGTTGGGGGCAATAAGGTGACTTTGTAAAAATGCCGCTTAGTAATAAGCAGGTATATACAATGGAATGAAGGCTATTGCTGAGTGCATTGGGTTGCACTCCAAAAATTGTAAGCTGCCCTGAGTCTCGGAGAAGGGCAGCATATAAATATGATTTTTTTTAAAAAAAAGATTCCTTTCGGGAAGCTAGCAGAGAGAATCAAAAATCTTCCGTTCATCCTTCCTCCTTTCCTTTCTTCACTGTTTCTACCCCCTCCCTCCCTTTCATTCTATTCCTTCCTTCCTTCCTTTGATGTATCTTGTCTAAATAAATGTCTAAAGCATAGATGAAATCAATGAAATTTTCAGCTTAAAATATTAATAGAATAACAGAATTGGAAGTAACCTTGGAGATTTTCTAGTCCAACGCCCTCAAGCAGGAGACCCTGTACCATTCCAGACAAAGGGCTGTCCAGTCTCTCTTTCCCGTGATGATTCTACTATTGTAGAAGTGTCAGGATAAAACTCAAATTTAAATGCATACCTCCTATCTATATTTACAACTTTTATTTTTTACTTAAAATTTGTGGTAGACTCAGAACTAGACTCTATCAATAGGATTGTGAATTTAACCCCCCTCCCAATCCTGCAGTGTGATGGTTCAATGATGCCCCATATGCACTCAATTTTGGATGAAAACTTCGGAAGTTCTCAAACTGCTACAGGGAATCCTTCTCAGTGGTAGTTTTGATGTTAAACAAGAGCTTATTCTCTTTGCTTTGCCAGATGCTCCAACTTGTTAACTTTTGGAAAGACCATTGAGTCCCTATTATAGCAATCATTTGGATGCTAGTGATAGTGTATTATTATATTGTATTATTATATTTTTCTGCTATATTTGTAATCTTTAAGGAACTTATAGACCAGGAAACAAAAGGAGAACCCACTGAATACTACTGAAGAAGGCCCACAGTCCTGGATCATCGAGTTTGAATGAATTAAAATCTGACCTACTTTTTTTTTTTTGCAGGAATGTGCACACTTTTAGTTATTTGATGTGGAGGCATGGATGCTTTAATAGTTGCCAGCTCATCTGCACTCTGTCTACCTGATTGACATTGGGCATCTTCTTATCACTCACATCCTCACTGAAGCTGGAAGGCTACCATGAACATATGCCTCAAGAGATATCTTTCCTGCTTCCTTTCTTTTTCTGAATGCTGCTTCAGGAGAACGTTTTCTTCTTTCATTCATCACTGTTGCTCTGTGCCAAATAACTGTGGCTTTCAACCCACAGTTGAAGTGAACAAATAAGCATGCTACTAGCAAGGCCTGAGTGATGGAAGATATCAGCCTCTAAATGGCCTAACTGGTTCTTACTACAACTTCTCTTCTCTCTCTGAGATCTTGACTGCTTGTTTCTTTCAAATAAATTCCAAGAAACAACAGGAAACAAGAAGTTCCTTGAGAAGCTAGTTTTAATCAGACCAGGTTCCTTCAGAAGGAGACAGATAGACAGAATCAGACAGAATCACCTCTCTCTCTCTGTCTCCCCTTATCAGCTACTTGCTATTATTCTAACCCTTTTTTTGCCTTCCTATTATTTGTAAATTCTTAAATCCATCCAGATGGACCAAAACTATACTGATCTATAGTTCATTTTCAAGGCCAAAACATCTTGTCCACTTACTTTCATTTAAGAGAGACATTGTGATTAGCTGTTTCTTAAAAGTAAAAACATATAGTTTAATCTTTACAGAATATAGATGGGATTAGCCACAGGTAATGATTCATAGCCTGGTAATCTAAGGCTTCAGTTCTTTATCTTCAATTGAATGGTGTCCATATTGATTACAATGGGAGTTACTTTGGAGTTATTACTATAAATTTGTTTCCTAAAATGACCAGTTCTAAAATTAAGTACTTTTTTCAAATGGTTGTGTCCTTGGACTGCATTACCTGTTTCTGGTTTGGGGGAACAAAATGCAGTATTGTTGTGAGGGCTTACTAGAACAATGGAAATGAAAGTAGCATTTCATTAGTCTCCCAGGGAATGCAATTTTGCTAGGGGATGAAGCAAATCCTTGTGTAAGATTTGTGTGAACTCTACACAGTGTACAACATGCATGAAGTATATTGCTTTTAAAAATCATATAACTCATAGAATTGGTTTTGAAAGCTTATCACACAGCCAACAGGACAAAGCATTGCATGCCAAAATCCAAAGGGGGATCTGAGATGTTTCGAAGTGGAACTGAGAAAGGCTCCTCTTTAAAACCCTGGGATGTACTTTCAAAGTCAGAATCAATTCTATATTTACAGATCTTTGAGTGATTTGAGCTGATCTCCATATGCTGTGCTTATGGGCAGATCTACTTTCAGTGGTAAGCAATTACTGCTTTTGTCACTAATGGCAATATAATGGCTTTCCACTGATGAAATTAGGACAGCTAAGCAAATCTCCTATTAGGTTAAAGGCAGCCCTGTAATTTTTTAAAAAAGTTTAACTTGTGCAAATGTAAGCCGTATTGTCAGGTATTACTGTGTAACATATAACAAAAGTCTTGAAAAAGCCTTTTGATTTCCAGTTTGTTTCAGGATAAACATTTTGGGGGGTTGTCTGAAATACCAAAAGTAACTAGGAGTTGCAATATCTGATCTCAACAAAATATTACATCACAGATAATCATACATCAATAACTGTTAAAAACATTTTGCCTTTTCTCTCTTTCTTTCCGACCCCTTATTTTCTGTGTTAAATATTTAATATTATTCTGTATTGTGAATGCTTGGGCTAGACAAGAAAGCAAATTTGACTGACTAAAACATCCCAAAGTGATTTCTTGACAACTTGATTTCTAAATACCTTTTTCTCAAAAAAGTATTCTAAGATATTGCATTGTTTTAGAGAAAAAATAGGAATGGGACATTTACACAATTTCTTTCTTAATTGAGAAGGGGATACTTTTTATTTTACTTTATTTTATTTTATTTAATGGCTAAAGTATTTTACATACATTATGCTATTCCTGCTTGGAGTAAGCAGCTTCATGCAATATGCAGAAAAGAAGTAAATACTGATGATATACATCTTTATATCTTTTTTTAAACTTTGGAAGCTGTCTTCACCAATTCACACATATCTTTTTGTTCTTTACATTTCAGCTCCTTCTTTCTTAAGGATCAAAAGGACTCATTCCAATCACTACTTTTTTGGTCTTCTCCTTCCTCTAGTCCATCTTCCTTTATACATTTGCTCTGTGATTCAATCCTCATTCATTCTCCAGTATGATCAAATCACTTCAATGTACTTCTTTCATACTGGTCACTCACTTTTGTGTTCAATCCACATTCATGCAACAGCTATTCATACTTGATTACTTCCTGGTTTCTCACACACATTTCTTAAGTACCTCATTTCTATTGCATTCAACATACATTTATACCTCTCTTGACATCTCCAACAAAATTGTACTCTTAATACCCAGCTATTTTCTCTTCTTCCAACAAACATTAATTCCCTATGACAGAACACATTCTGCAAGCATTTTCAAAATCTAAAGCTAACTTTTGTCAACTGTATCCTTTTCCTATCTTTAGTAAGATTAGATAGATAGATAGATAGATAGATAGATAGATAGATAGAGATGTGTGTGTGTGCGTGTGTGTTATTTTGTTTTATTAAGAGATAGAGAGTAAACAATGAATAAACAAGAATTTTACAAATATGAAACTGAATAAAATTGAAAATATTAGATAAGAATTTTCACTATACCCTTTATATAGCTAAATCATGTGTTGTTTTAAAAATTGCAGGTCATTATTCAAATCAAATTAGTATTCAACTATCATCATCATCAACAACAACAAATAAAGGGAAACAAAATAGAGACTTACAGTAATTTCTATCTAGTGACTAAATCCTTGAGAATTTGAATATTAAAATTTCATGTTAAGGGAAACTGACATTTTGAATGTAGTACAATAATCTAATAATCATTTAAAAGTAGTGGTATATTTTTCATTCCATCCAATGTACCTCTAACATCACCACAAGCTTTCTTATGCATTTATGCAACCACACATTAAACAATAAGGGGGCATTACACATCTTTGACTTATTCCATGCTTACTTTACACTAAGCATTTCTTTTAATCTTACACATATTTCATTTTATTATGTACATTTCTTACAGCAACTGTCAAGTTGTTGTTTATGCCAAACAAACCATAATTAAAGCCTATTCACTTTATCATTTCCTTTCTTTAAAGCATTAATTCATCCTTTGTTCTATGCCCTAAGAGCACATGTGCCCATTCTCAGTAAAGCCATACTGTTGGTCCAATATTTTCCATTGAATTAGAGTTCTGCCTTAGACCTTCCCAGATTCTTAGAAAAACTTATTCCAAGATATTTTTTTACTCATTCCGTTTTTGTCTTTGTATATATATACAACAACAATGGAATTCTTTCAATTTCCAGGCACAGATACAGTATGCAAACACCCATCAAACAAGTTGCATAGACACTCCATAAACAAATTACTTCCATATTTTAACATTTTGCCAGTTATGCTATGTGTATTTACAGCCTCACCATTTTTCAATGTTATACTTTCATTTTAGTTTTTTTCATTTTCTTCTGCATCCAATCTTCCCAAACATCCATTCCTGACACTATCAAATAGCAGTCTGTCCCCCAGTAAAATTCATTATTGCATTTTTCAGTAATTGCTAATTCTTCATTATTGCATTCTTTATTAGTTCTCTTAGACTTTTACAAACAAATCAATAATATTTTTAGATTCATGTACTCTATTCTTCTATTTAGAATAGAATAGAATAGAATAGAATAGAATAGAATAGAATAGAATAGAATAGAATAGAATAGAATAAACAGAGTTGGAAGGGACCTTGGAGGTCTTTTAGTCCAACCCCCTTTGCTTAGGCAGGAAACCCTATACCATTTCAGACAAATGATTATCCAATCTCTTCTTAAAAACTTCCAGTGCTGGAGCATTTACAACTTTTGGAGGCAAATTGTTACACTATTTAATTGTTCTAACTGTCAGGAAATTTCTCCTCAGTTCTAAGTTGCTTCTCTCCTTGATTAGTTTCCACCCATTGCTTCTTGTCCTACCCACAGATGCTTTGGAGAATAGCTTGACTCTCTCTTCTTTGTGGCAGCTCTTGAGATATTGGAATATTGCTATCATGTCACCCCTAGTCCTTCTTTTCATTAAACCACACATGCCCAGTTGCAGCAACTACTCTTTATATGCTTTGTTTATATATTTTAGCCTTATAGCTTTATATGCTTTGTGTGTGTGTGTGTGTGTGTGTGAATCCAGAATCTTGAAGTATTTTTGCTGCTTCTTCACTTATCACAATTGATTGGAATATATTAATTGCCTTCGAGAATGCCAAACTATATTCATTCAGTTCTATAATAACTTTCTTATGATTTTAATTTCACATGAAACATATCTAAATTTATTTTTCAGCCTTGTTCCCTGATTCATTTCATTCCTTTCTCTTATTTCAGCCAGAAACCAGAAATTTAGTATATGCATAGCTCTCTGCATGTTTTTTCTACAGAAAGAATGAAAATAGTTCATTTTTATACCAAAATAGATGGAATTTGAGGAAGAATGCTTACCTCAGAGCACTTAATTTATTTTATAATCAATTGCAGTTCCTCACTTCTCTGTGAATGCTAGGAAAAAAATATTCCTAACAGTAAGATCAATTTGATAGTGGAACCTCTTATTCCAGAAGATAATGGGATTCCCTTCACTGTATGCTTTCAAGCAGAGAATAAACAACCATTTGCTGAGAATACTCTAAAATGAATTCCTGAACTGAGCAGGAAGTTGGATTCAATGCCCCCTGCTAACTCCTTGATTCTGTGCACATTGAAATAGTTACTGAAGACAGGAACAAAGTACCTGACTGATAGTTCTACTTTTTGTTTTCTCTTCACACAGTTGAAAATGTTGGGTTAGTTTGAGGATCATCTTAGATATGATCCTAAATCTAAAACTACTATCTCTGTTTGCAGATTTCAGGAAGTATGATTGATTTGGTTCATTGTTTGATATACTAACAAGAAAGCTGACTTTCTTTTTGTACCACAATACTGAGATGACTAATCAGCTAGGTTTGCTAATATAGAACCACCCCAAAATAAATGTTTTCTTCCCATGGCTAATTCTACTCAACATGTGCTGGGCAGTATTTGTTTCTGCAATATAAGAGTCTCTTTTAAAAGAAACTTTTCAAAGAGAGTTTAAAAGATTGCTATGGAAACCTTTTCTTCATTTTGAAAAGCTTTCATCACCAGTCTAGTTGCTTTTCTTACGCCTCAAAGGCTTACAGCCATCATTTTGCTTTTACCTATAGTTACCATTTCGAAGCTATTAATCCTCCGTTCCTAAAAATAACTATTTTCTCACTCTCAACATTTTCCTCAGTTGAATGAAAGAAGGCAGGGAGGGAGGAAAAAGACCATATTGCTCTATGTTTGTAAAACTACCTTCTTCTCCCATAATATTGGAAGGAAAAATATCAACTTGAGTCAGTTATACTAGGATGACAACATTTTCTTTTTCATTTCCCTCAGAATTGCAGTGAAGCATTTTCCAAAGGCTCAAATTCTTACAATTACATCCTCTTTCAAGTTGTGTACTTCCCTCAGGCTGATGATGAATATAAATAAATGAAGAAATTGTCCCATCTGCCTGCTGAAAGATGGTAAACCCCCGCTAAGCCCAAAAATGATGGTTTGTTGGACTGCTGTGCTGACTCCCACAAAGCATTAAACTAGAAGTGCTTGGCCTACATTCTACTGGAAAGCACCTTCTGCCCTTGGATTTAAGGACAAATTGAAACTTGATGGGTATTTCCACCATGCCCACACATCCCTTTACACATTACCTTTAAAAAAAAAACCTTTCACTTCTTAATTTTTGAAAAGCTAATCAGGTCTGTTTAACATGACTTTTTTCCCACTTTTGTCTTCACTCATTCTTCTTTCATAAATGTGTTGTTGTGATAGGATCCTCATTCTATATGATGAAACCACTGCAACATTTTTTTATTCATCCTGATCCCTTATTTTTGCACTCAGTCTATATATGGTCAGTCCCTGGAGATAAATTAGGCAGGGAACAGGACTAGATGAACTAATTTTACTACATTGCAAGACTATATTAACAGAATCTTTAAAGTTTGAAGACACAAACTACCTATCACCACTTTTAACTGCTTGATCCATTATGGCAGATCTTTACTAAGTTTCTTTGTCTGACCTTTAAGCCCCTGGGGGCTCCTGCTTTTATTTGATCCTTCCCTTGGCAGTTCTTATTTCCTCTTTTCCCATGGCTATTCAAATATCCCATTATACTTACATTTATCATCCTTTAATTCTTGAGTTCATCTTGTTTTCCTATTCACTTTTTAAGTATCCTATTTTCATTTTACTCTTCTTCTGCATTTTTTCTGATGTATCCAATTTTCCATTTATGCATAACATGGAATCGTTTATTCCATTTTCTCAAACATAACTACCTTGATATTTGACACAATCTTATCACATTAAACAACCACATCTGGCATCCATTTTTGCAGAAAACATTCCATGAATTGAGTTTAGTCGTATTTTCAAAACAAGCAGATCTTTTTAAAATACTTTTACATCACCATTCTATTTCATTAGTAAATGAAATAGACAAAGAGATAGAGGTAGAGGTAAAGAGATGAGTTATATTTCCCTTCATCTAGATGCTGCTATCACCAATCCAGTACTGAGTTAGAAGTGCTAAATCTATATCTTATTAAAGCTTTTAATTTTTTAAAATATTAAAGTAATAATCTCTTCCTTTCTAGTTCCTTTTTTCTGACACAAGACAAGACAAGACCAATCCATGGATTTATATTTTTATATGAGATAAAATATAAAAATATTTTTACGTTCCTACTTTTATACAGATTACATATAAAATCTAGATACCAAGTCTTAACTTCCTAACACAGTCCTTTCATTTATAATTAAGCCTCCACCTTCAGTTCCCTGCATGTGTTTATCAACTCTATTCCAAAAGATCAACTAATCTTCATTGAGATCATCCTCTTTTCTCTTAGTTTCAAAGAAACAGGACATTCCTGTTTTTTTCGCTTCATTTCTCTTGTTTATCTATGTTGTTTTGGCACATTTTGGCCAGTAAGCCACAAATGAAAGCAAAGTCCCATTTTTATTCCAAGTATGGCCATTCTCTGCAAGAAAGAATCTCTAAATACTATGTTCTTTGAGAACATACTATTGCCTGCAGCCATTAATTCAGAGATGCATGCAACATACTGTCATACATTCAGCAATGATCTTGTGATGGAATATAACATCTAAGATTTCACACAAATGCCATTCTGTTTTATTTTAGAGCTGTGTGTTGGAATGGGATTTTGCTGATGAACCCTGAGATAAAACAGAAGGAGGAAAATCTTTCCCCAAATCTTTCGTCACTCCAATCATAAACTAGAAAGTAAAAATATCTTTCCAATTCTTTGCCTGTGAAAGTTGCAGCTAAGTAGAGTGGGTTGTTTCATTCATAGACATTCAGCAGTGTATTCAGCAAGTACATTCAAGATCTGTGCCCTGTTACTGTTTTAACAATTGTAGTTGCACAACTAGATTGAGAACTGTGCTAGAACCTGATTACTGGAGAATTAGATTGGGTCATCCATGGTGCACTTGGGATCTTGATTCATTAGCAAGATCCCAAGTGCACCCTTATTTATTTTGGCAAGCCTTTGGTTTGGATAGATATAAATATTTTGATATAAATAGGTGAGAAGTTGCCTGCATACCATGAAGGCATCTTTCATCAGGATTATGGTAAAAAAATCTTAAAGTTGCTCTTTATAACATCGCTCACAGTTGGCTACTCAACTGAGAAACATGGAGGTTTGTTTCTGAGCAATGAGGGTAAGAAGTTCACATGATGGAAACTGTTGAATTCAACTTCTGAGTAGAGTACTGTATTAGAATTTGCTTACCTGTACCCTAATATTGCAAACTGTATTTAGCTCAAAATAATAATAATTCACTATTGACAGATTTCTAACTAAAGCTGCATAATAATATGATTGAAAGTGGAGAGTGAGATTCAGAAATTCAGTTTCCAATATGCAATTTAATATCTACTTTAATGGTACTTTAGTTTCTTATGTATTTCCATTGTTAAAATAAAATAATTTTGAAATACCCATCTCTTCCATTCTGCAAACCTTATAAATCCAAGTTCAGTCAACATGCTCAGAATTCAAGAATTGATAAGTAGGACAGCTCTTTCTAAAGGGAAAGAGGAGCACTGAAGTCAAGATTCTATTACCTTGTCACATCAGAGGCAGCATGGACTTCTTTGAAATGCACTGTCCCCATTGGTTCAATATAACTCAAATTAATCAGATCTTTGCAGAGTGGCATGATTAGCGTTACCAAGCCTCTTCTATAGATATCCAGAAGATAATGCATAGTAGTGAAGGACAAAAGGAACTAAATAGAACTAAAGAATTTCTATATGATTCTTCAGATTTTTGCAGCCAAGCAATGATGGTTATAGAGAAGCCCTCTTGGTCATAGATGTTATTATGAGCAGGAGTTGGCTGCTACCAGTTCTCCCTGGTTCAAGTGAACTGGTAGCTAATTTCATGGCCAGTTCAGTGAACCAGTTAATCCCACCCCGGCTGGCCCTGCCCACCCAACCCTGTCCCTCCCAGGAGTCCCCACATGGCCCATTTTGGATGCCAGATAAGAGTAGGGCCCATGCGGAAGCTCAGGGAGGGTGAAAAACATGCCTCTTGGAGGCTCCAGAAGGTCAGAAATGGGCCTGTTTCCAGCCTCCAGAGGGCCTCTGGAGCCTGGGGGCCATTTTTGTCCTCCCAAACGCTCGAGGAAAGCCTCTGGGGAGGGCAAAAGCAGCTCCCTGGCATGGTGCAGGAAGCTGACTAGGCCACGTTCAACATGGCCACACCCACACAGCAACCGGAAAGAGAACCGGTTGCTGAAATTTTTGGAGCCCACCCCTGATTATGAGTAGCTGAAGAACTGAAACTCTACCTGTGTTTCATTATTCTGTTAATATAATGCATGGCTCCTTCTTGATATGTCCCAGGTTAGAGAATAGAAGGTGTTTCATAATTTCTTTGTGACTAATACCGTTTCCTCTAGGACTAATTGTTTTCATAGTGGAGCAAACTGATACTGTATAGCCCCAACTTAAGAATGTCCACATGGAGCAATGAATGTCAAATTATCTTACTTGTGTAAATAATAGCATTGACAGGAAGAGTAACAGGGAAATTTTGATCCAAGCCCTCTGTCCTTTCCCCACCCCTTTCCTAAGAGGTCTGTAGGGGGAGTGCATAAGCGCACCAACATTGCCTAACGTCCCTGACCTATTGTTTTTTTTATTTTTTTTGTTTTATTTTTCTTATATGTATCCATTTCATGTATTCATAACTATGTTTATGCTTATACCTGTTATCTTATAATCGTTTGACAAATTAAATAAATAAATAAATAAATAAATAAAACAGGAGGAATACACTCAAATTGATATAGAGATCTATGGAATTTCTTCATACACAAAGAATTAAAACATTAGGAACATTATATTCCCAATTATCTGTACAGAGCTAGGGAAAATTTCCTCAACTTATACAATTGCCAAGTTAATCTTGGTGGAAATTTAGCTCAGTCGGCTGGGTTCACACAACATGCTAAACTAGTTCAAGTGCAATTGGGTAATTTGTGGTTCAGAATGTGATATGAATCCAGTTACTTTGTTTTACAATGTTCAGTGAATCAATACCACATTAAGTCATAATATGATTTATTTTTTGAGTACAAGATGGCATGTGAACAGAATAATTGTGTTAATATATTGATTGAATGTTAGATAAACCTGGGCATTCAAAAGCATATCAGGAGCTCCCTAACATATATATCAGTTCCTTTTTAAAATTTCAGAAGCCAGGTAACTAGATAATACACTCTAAACAAGATTATTAATTTTAAAGTGAAAGGCATACAATGTAGGTAAACAAATGAGAGAGGAAAGCATCCTCAAAGTTTGAAACTGGGAAGTAGAAAAGGCTTTTGAGTACCTATTACAGATTATCAACAGGAATGCTGCATTTGTATTCAGGGTCTGACTACTGCAGGAGAATGTTAAGGCAAACAGGTCATTAGGTTCTTATATTACAATACATGCAGCATCTGATGATCGTAGTTAGCAAAAACCTCTGTGCTGGGTTTGTATGTGATGTGAGATCACCCCCCACAGGTTGTAATGCATTATGGCAGCATTATTTAATATTTATTGTGTGATGATTCCAGAAGCGTAGCACCTCAGTTCTGATCCCAGCCCAAGAGATTTGCTTAGAAATAAATCTTGTCAGTGACAAAGTAATCCTTGCCGGAACATGGGCCGGTCTTTCGAATGTGTGCCCTTCTAGCTAAAGTAGAATCCTATAGCTGGCTGAATGGCTCTTGTCCAAGATTTCCCACTGAAGCTTCTTTTCAAAGAAAGATTGTGGGAAGGGAAAATGTTCAGTTTCATTAGAGGTGAAAGGCCTTATATTTCTTCCCTTGTGGCCTCTTATGACTATAATACAAAAAGTGATCTACAGTGACAGATGGATGCTTTCCAGCTGGCTACTGTACAAAACATTGTACATTGGCACAAAGCCCTGAAGTTATTATTTAAGCATTTATTTATTTGATTTTAGGCTGCTGGTTTCATTCTTTGTGTTATACAAAAACATAACTCTAAACGTAAACATAACATGCCCAGGATAATGAATGAATATAATACAAACATTAAAATAAATAACCTAGTAAGATGTTTTCAAACATTATTTTTCTTCTTTAATATATCTAACAAATTGACTAAGGATGATTTTTTTTTAAAAGAAGAATATGGGTGATATAGCTCTAGTTTGCTCCAAGCTGAAAGCTTTGGGTTCAACCTCATCCACTGTGTCACCCACACTTAAGGCCCTCAGGGTTTCAAGAAAAATGAGTAAGCTAATTGTCATTTCACCTGATGGTGTCCTTCCACTTGTTCAGTAAAAATCCATTCCTGTCTCTTCTAATAATGCTGCAATGTTAGTTTTCTTTTTAAGGTAAGCTAAACATTTATTCCAAATGTACCTGCCATGCATGTCTTAAGCTATTTTCTCACATATTGTATCAACTAGTCACTAAACTGTTTTGACTGTCAAGATGGATATTTTGAAGGGGTGACTGTGTTTTATTGAGTCATGTGGCTGTCAGAAAACAATGTTGATTTTGAAATGAAAAATCATTTAAGGGTGAAGCTCAGGTTGCATCTTCTTCCAAAATAAAACAAAACTGAAAGAGGATTTTTGACTACTCTGGGAATATATATTTTTTCCAGCTAAGTGAAATATCCCCTGGAACTTGACCTATTTCAGTCAACTTGTTCTGCTGGAAGGTCTTTCTGTCATGCTTCTTCCCTTCTTTGTCCAAGCAGGCAGGTAGAGATGCTTCTCTTAATCTCATCTGCCAAAAATTATATGAAAGTAAGAATATTCACTGAATTGTTCTCAAAAATCACATGAAACAAGTACCAACTATATCCATAAAAGAATGTTTGGGAACAAATACTTAGCAATACATTAGTTCCCAGTTAAACTGTTATGAACTAGTCTACTAGCTTTATATGGGTATTTAAATCATTACAAGTGGTCCTCATTTAGCAACTGTGTCATTTATGACTGTTCACTGTTGCAACAGTGATGAAAGTAACTTTATGACCATTCTATTTATAACTTTGTCAGGGTTTTAAAACAAAGGAAACCTGAAGTAATAGCATAAGCACAGTTTCAATGACTGCTTTGTTTAATGACAAAATTGCCAGTCCCAGTTATGGTTACTAAATTAGGATTACATGTATTTCATTTGGCTTTAATTTCTCTCTTATATCTTTATTACTAGTCCCTTTGTCTCCAGATGTTTATCAATAAGCAAATGGAACTGGGATCTACTTCAATTTTGTCTTCTATTCATTGCATTCAGAACACTGGAAGTAGAACTTTGGGAACATAAAAAGATGGTTTCCCAAAACATACTTCGCTCTCCAACTTTTTGTGACTTACATGAGTAGTAATAGACAAGACAAAGTAAATATGATCCTCCATGTTTTTCCTCATCCAATTCTTACTGTGTAGGACTTGAAATAGAACTATTGTTTTGGTAAGAGTTTTGTTCTTAATAACAGAAGTTTAGATTCATGATTCTGAAGCACAGATGAGCAATCCAGATGTTACTGAGAAGATACTTTATACAATATCTTCAAATAGAGCTAACTTTAAATACCTCATAACTGAAGATCTGTGTATCACACACACACACACACACACACACACACACACACACAGGCCTCCTTAAGCATTTAGGACAATTACCTTTTATCTTCATTTATACAACTTTTTAAATTACCAGAAATTAAATTTAATGAAAATAAAATAATAAATATATTATAATTTTGGATTAATTTTCCTTAGTTCGTCGAATCATGGTTGTTAGATATGGGCTAGATTGAAGAGGCAGGACATGGTATACGGATAGGCTTTCTTTATTTTGCTCTGAACAAAGACTCTGCCAGGTGTGCCTGCTGTTCTTTTTACAGGCTGCTGTCCACAATCTCAGCCACTGACAGCTGTTCATTTTCCCGCCTGGAAAATGAACCAATGGGGGAAGTCTGACATCACTGACTTTTCCCCATTGAATATCTAACATCCCTCCCCTCCTGGAAGGAGCATTCATCCGACCAGCTCTCACTCACAGACATAATCACGTAAGTAGGTGGGACTCCTGTGTGTGCGACTGGACCTTCGCAGTGCAACCTCACCAGCGGTGGCAACCTGAGTAGTTGGGTCTGTTGTCACTCCAGAGCCAGCCCTTTGAGCTGCCTGTGGGTTTTCCAGGGGCAGGGCTGGCTCTGACAGAACAGAGGGTCCTAATTGTCTTTGCTGGATTTTCCCCCCTTCAGCTAAGTTATCCTGCAGTGTACTCGAGTTTGAATCCCACCCTAGAGTAGCGAGGCTTGTGTTTTCAGTATTTGTAGTTGTCAGGGTTGTCTTACTGCTCTATGTTGTGTTTCTGTCTCTGAGGTTTTCTGGTCATTCAGGTTCTGTTCCAATCATCCCTGGAGTTGGTCTATGTGTCTGCTCCATATTTTCCCATCTTCTAGTTCTACTCTATAAGATCTGGGGCCTGTGACTTGCACTACTACAGGGTGGGACCCATGGGGGCCACCCTGCATAGTTGTGAGCATAGATCGATTGACCTATGTTCAAATATCTGCATTTACTCATTGAATCTGCGGGTGTGATTGGATTGTAGTGTGGGTGTAATCTATTTAGCTCTGATCTTAGCTTCCGCCCCATTAAAAGTTCTGCTGGACTTCTGTGTGTGGTGGCCAAAGGTGTGATATGTTGTATCTTTAAGAATTTGTCTATTTTCGTTTGCCAGTCCCTTGGTCCCATTTTAGCTAAGGTTTCCTTCATGGATCTTACAGCTCTCTCTACTTGCCCGTTATTTTGGCTGTGTCCAGGTGTTGATAATACATGGCGGATTCCCTGTTCAGCTAGGAAACATTCAAAATTGTTTGCTGTGAATTGGGGCCCATTATTCGATACCACAACATCCAGTAACCCATGTGTGGCAAACAATTTCCTCAATACCTTAATCACAGCATCTTCTGTGGTGGTTTTCATGATCGTTACTTCCACCCACTTTGAATATGCATCAACAGTTATTAGAAATGTTTGCCCCTGCATTGGCCCTGCCAGGTCTATATGTATTCTAGACCAAGGTCTGTGGGTGATTCCCATTCTAGGGTTGGTGCTGAAGGGGGTGCAGGTCTAGATTCCTGACAAGGCATACAAACTGCAACCCATTTTTCAATTTCCTTGTCCATTCCCGGCCACCAGGTATAACTTCTGGCTAGTGCTTCCATCCTTACTGTCCCTGGGTGACCCTCATGCAACATTTTTAAGACTTGTTCTCTCAGCATTTCAAGTATCACAACTCTATCCCCCCACAACAAACACCCTTTAATTACAATCAGTTCATTTTGCCTAATTTTAAATGGTTTAAAGTCACTTTCCAGTGCTTCTTCTGGCCATCTCCTCAACACCCAGTTTAAAATACATGCCAGAGTTTTGTCTTTGGCTGAGTGTTTGGCTATCTCTGATGCTTTGATAGGGCCAGTGGCGATGTCTTCAATGAGGTGTGTGGATGTTGCTGGAGCTGGGTCTTCAATAGGTTCCAGGAGGGGGCAATGGCTGAGTGCATCTGCATGAGTTATGGTCTTGCCCGGTCGATGTATAAGGCAATAGTTATATGCAGCTAAGAAAACAGTCCATCTTGTCTAGGGGACAATATGTTTGGTGTTGGTTTGTTTCCTGCTATGATGCCTGTGGTATTTTGGTCTGTGACTAGTTCAAATTGTCTCCCATAAAGATATTCGTGAAAACACTTAATGCCTGCTACTACAGCCAGTGCTTCCTTATCTAGCTGACTGTAATTCCGTTCAGCTTTGGATAAAGTTTTTTGAGTAGAAAGCAACGGGTGCTTCTCTGCCATTCGGGAATTTATGGCTGAGAACGGCCCCTACCCCAAAAGGAGATGCATCACATGTTAGTGAAAGAGGTAATGTTTCATTATATTGTACTAGAACTCTGTTAGAAGTTAGGAGACCTTTTATGGATTCAAATGCAGTTGCCTCTCTATGCCCTCAAGTCCATTCTGCATTTTTATCAAGAAGTCTGTGAAGTGGTTCAGCAACTGTCACTTTCTGTGGTAGAAAAATACTGTAAAAGTTTAAAAGTCCCAGGAAAGCTTGTAATTCTGTTACAAAAATCATGTATGAAATCTTCTACCCAATTTTCTTCAAGCAAGCCCCACTGACATATATGAGACTGGTCCAGAGGTGGTATTCAGCAGGTTCTGACCAGTTCTGTAGAAACAGTAGTGGAAAATTGAGTAGTTTGGAGAACCAGCAAATACCACCTCTGACTGGAGATTTTACAGTATCCTTCCCCTATCACGCCCACCAAGTCACACCCACAGAACTGGTAGTAAAATAAATTGAATTCCACCACTGGACTGGTCTCTTAAATTATTTTTGAAGTCATTATAAGGGCTGCTTCCATCATTGCCATTTTATTAAGGAAGTTCATTCATATTGAATGGGTATGAGTAAATTTTGCCATGGTAGTCATTGCTAAAATCATGCACTTATTAAAGCACATGCAGTCTTAGGTTGTGATAAGAGGAAAGACACACTTGATGATGCTGAAATCCTCTCTATCAATTATAAGAATGGAAGCTCCTTGAAATCTATGTTTTAAAAAAAGGGGGGGGGGAGTTAGCTTTAAAAGCAAAGTGCTTTAGCTACATTGATATTCGATAAATAGATTTTCCTGCTTGAGAACTATTCTTCTAGAATGCTTGTCAGTATGTTACCTTTATCATGCTGAGACCTGCATAAAAATGAAATGTCATACTTTGATACCCCTCTAGCCACTCATACAGTTTATTTTTCTTGTCCACTGATAGCATTCACAAATTTAATAACTGTCTTTTATCCTTGTATCTATTCTGTTCCAGCTTTCTATTGAGCTTCTTTCTGTGACAGTTTGCAGGAAATTCTTCATCTTACATATTTTACAGCAGGAGAAAAAAGATGAAAGGAGAAAAGAGGATATTAGCTACCATTTAGCAAAAGGATGAGAAGCAATCACTCCATATGAATGACCAGATAGAAAGCAGGGGAAGAGAAAATTATTGTTATTCCACTGCATTGGTAATAGCCGCTTTAGCTATTTGCAGGCTGAATTAATTGAGTAGTTGAAACTGAAAAGTTTATTATGAGTCTTATTATCTGCTCTTCAAATTTTGTAGAGAGAAAAATATAATTTATTGGTAATAAAAAATAATAAGGTTATTTGCAAGAAGTTGGGATAACCCCAGAACAATTTTGCAGCTGATTAAAATATATGATGATGAATTCTTGCCTCTCTGTTTTGATGCCCGAGATAATAATTAAGAATGACTTGGCAGGTCTTCATATGATCTCAAAATGACAATGATATTAACATCAAAGCTTGGCTTTATTATAGGATGGTAATTCTCAGAATTTTTATAAGTCTAAATAAAATGAAGTCACATTTTCATTAAAAAAAAACCCTCATCTGAAATGTATGCTTTTGTTAAGAATTGCAACAGTCTCATGTGATCTTAAAGAATTGGTTGGTTTTTGTTTCAAAAGAAATATTAAATATTCTGTCAAATTGTCACTGGATTGTGTGTCAGAATCCTCACTAATGGACTCAATGACAGATACACATGGACAAACAAGACACTGTTGTATGTCCACATTGGCATGTCCTTAGCTGCTCAATATATGACACTTAGCTTAAACATGGTGGGCCATGTTCATTGCTAGGCATCTTGCTCTCAAATCCAGGATTAAAAAATAAAAGTATCCCTAGATCAGTGATACCCAACACTGGTGGCAAGGTTGCCCCATCATCTACTTGATTTACCTTCAACGTATTTAAAGATGATAGTGAGCATTGTTAGGGAATATTAGGACTAAAGGGTAGCCTTGGAAGCTAATGGCAATGGCTAACCAGTTATGAACTGCTGCCAATAACCACTAGTCATGTCCTTAGACAACTGGAAAAGCAAACTCTGTTAGAGAATATTGCCATCATCATTACCTTAGTACAAAATTCTCTCTTTAGTTTTCTGTTTAGTTTGCTAAGAGCCATGGTGCTGCAATGGTTAGAATGCAGTATTGCAGGCTAACTCACTGCTCATTCAGGAGTTTGATTCTGAGGGGCTCAAGGTTGACTCAGCCTTCCATCCTTCTGAAGTCAGTAAAATGAGGACCCAGATTATCGGGGGCAATATGCTGACTATGTAAACTGTTTAGAGGAGGCTGTAAAGTACTGTGAAGCAGTATATGAGTCTAAGTACTATTGCTATTTCTTATTTCAAATGTACACACTTTTCATGTTCTCTTTTCACAGAAGTTGCTTTTATGCTCCAGTCTAGAAACTTACAAAATGTTCTAAAACATATGCAGAGTATCTTTCCTTCTTTTGGATTTTTGAATGATTTTGTGATATGAAACTACCCTGTTCCACTTTGGATGCTGAAGTAACACACTGTGAAATCTAAACACAATCTAAGCTAGGTAATGTATATCACTATGTGCAACAGTGTGTAATGCAATGTGTAAATTAGTCAGAATATCCAAGGTCACAGATTTCAATCATCTTTGTTTTAGCAGGGGCTAGGAAATAAAAAAAGCTGAATATAATTCTGCATGCTTAAGATTAAAAAGAATCTTGTTAGACTTTCACAAGTCAAAGTATAGAGTAGTTTGGAAAACAATGGCCTTCAAGGATGACTAGTTTGGTATAAGCTGTTTGTTACACAGTATAAATATCAGCTGGAAATTTCTTGTGATGCATTCTGTCAAAGACCCTTGATATATGTCAATAAACCCTTGATATATGTCAAGCCTCATTCACCTTTTTCTAATTGCTGTTCATTATCACACATCTGGATGCTACCCATACTGAGGAAGGTTGACTTGGAGGTGGGCTGTTGGATCAAAAAAGGATGACCATCCATTTTTCAGTTTAAGATCACCAGTTTGAAAGTTCCAAATTTATCTACATAAAGCTGCTGCTGGCAAGAGTTATTTGCTAGCATGGGATCAGGGATCTTAAATTTACAGATCTCAGTATCCATTTGAACACTAGACAGAACAGATATGGTAGAGGTCTTGGCATTGTATCTGGAATCTGTTATGGCAACTGCAAGGGGAGTAATAAGCTCAGTCATGAATCCAGCAAGATGGAGAGATTGTGGGTATGGAAACTTTGTTTCAGGGAAATCCCATCATTAGTTCATGATTGGTCATGCTTACTCCTGCAGAACTGATTCATCCTGTAAAGATTCTCCTGGACTCACAGCTCTTTCTGAAATAACAGAAACTATGTTGGTAACTATGTGCTTTTTGCACAGATATACTGAACCTGGGTGCCGATTATGACACTCCTTGACTGGGGTGACTCTTTATCTTAATATCTCCTCTTTGGATTATTGCATTTTGCACACCATGGACTATCCTTGAAAACTACCCACAAACTACACTTGATCCAAACCAGGGCTGTTCATGTAGCAATGAGACTTCAATGTGCTCCCCTGTAACAATTATTTTCTGAAAAAGTTGTATTGGTTTGATTTACTTCCAGGTGCAATTCAAGATACTGATACTCACCTTTAAAGTCCTACATGGTTCGGCATTCTGATATGTACAGTATGGGAGCACCTTTTCCCAATGGCTTCTGTCTGTTCAATAAGATCAGGGTAGAAAGGTTGGCATAAAATCCTTTCTTTCTGATATTGTCATGTTTAGCAGCAGTTTAACAGTTGCTACCCCCTTTCTTGGAGCAGTATACCATCTGAGATCAGTCTACAATAGTTCTCACCTTGTGGGAACTTCAGGAAGGCTATTAAACCTCTGCTTTTTTTCAAGAATCATGTGAGCTGGAGCATCAAGGCTATTGAACCCAATTATGAGTATATGTTTGATGTTTGATTATTCTTCAGGTGCCCAAGTTTTTTGGTAATTTCAGTTCTAATTGTCAATTCTTATTTAGTGACTCTATTTTTCTTGGTTTTTTAACCTTACTGCAACAGGGGAACATAGGCTGCTCAGAGGCCTTTTGAACTAGCATGACATAAAAGCCCTACTAAACAAGTTGCTAAATATGCACATTAATAAACAAATAATTTTGTATTGTACCACTTATTTTTTTTTCTCTAATTAAAAACACTATATCTGATTCATACTGAAAGATAAAATAATTTGCATATCTGGAAATATGTGTTCAATGTCCCTCTTTTTAAATAATACCAAATATATCATTTTAACTGGAAATAATTAGCTGCCATTTTTATTAAGATAAAACCAACAGCTCTTGCCAAATATATGACTCTCTCCCTCTTGGTACAGCTCCTTCTGCATCCAAAACAAGGAAACATCAAAGCTTAACATAGTGTAGAGAAGAACCATGGGAATGACTGCCAGTGGAATTAATTTTCTGCCGTTTCCCATTCTTAGCATGTGTTACTCTGATGCTGAAACATAATGTCATTTTATGTAGTTGTACAAATCCCAGGATTAGATACATTTCATGTTCCTTATAATAATTGTGACAAATTTCACATTTTTCAGCAGAAAATGGATTTCATACTTATTTAAGTGATGTTACGAGCCTGTGTTTTTGGGGAAGGGAAGGGGGTGGGGAAATCACATTATATGAAATGGAGATGGTTTAATCTTAACCCTTTTCTACTGCAAAAATTGGGAAGAGACTAATAGAGAAGGCAGGATTTTAAAAAAAGTGATCTAATAGATTTTGCATGTCCCTTTGAGGTGTAAGAATGCTTTTATGAAGGCAAGACACTTGCCTGCTATAAAGATGATAAAATTTTCCAAACTCTCCAGCAAATCACTTACAACAAATACATGTTTCTGTTCATGAAATTGTTCTGAGTTGGAATTTCAGTAAACATGTCCTAATTCACAAGGGTTGTCTTGTTCATTTCAGTGGTGCCATTCACAACCTTGACACATGATCCTAAATACACCAATCTAGTCCTGCTTTGTGTGTTTTCAGTAGCTTGCCAACTGGCCTATTTTCTTCAATCTGAACCATTAGAAAAACCATATTTTTTAAAATGAACTGTAACTGGCCACATTTATATAGTGGAGCATAGACAGTGTCCTAAGCATATCTTACAGGGCATTCCTGTTCTAGCCCAATATACAGACTAATGCAGCTGAATGTTGTAGCTGTACACTTGACCCAGAAGAACACATTCATTGTAGACATATTATCACTATCTCTTTCCCAAAGCTGTTTTTCAAAACTGTTGTTCTGTAAGAGAATAACAAAGGAAGAGAAGCAAACCTAAATTTACAAAAGAAAGATGGAATATAAACCTTTTTAAAAATCAGTTAATATTTGTGTTTCATGCTAGACAGATAGAAATTATAGAAGTTGTGATTTCAGTGCATCTGGAGTTTAAAACTGCTGTAGCATCTATGCCTACAAGAAAATCTCCATGAATTGCTTTATACTGGAGAAGATTATTGCTTACTTTGGCTAGGGCAATCTATTTTTCCTGGTATCAGCTCTGTAGGCTGAAGTTTTTTTCCCCAGTTCTGTTTCTAAAGGGCCTTTGAAGTGCTAAATTCCTCATTCTTGCTAAGTATGTGCAATTTTCCCTCATGGACTTGGTCCCTAGCTGGGTGCAGACTAGATTAAAACAGCACTTTGTGCATCTGTTAGCACTGAAATGTGTTAGTTCCAATTATAATTCCATCATAGTAACAGATTAAGGGTGGAATAATCTTCTTGTGTCATACCTTACATTTCTGAAAAGCATGTTTCCTTCTTCTCCTATTGAATGCATTTGTTTTTCCACTCCTTCACTAATTCCTTAAACTGACAGTTATATGATGGATTTAACCAATCCTGCATTTTTATTTCTCAGTTAAAAGAATATGCATTGTAAATTAAGGTTTTTGAGCCTGAGATAATCCAAATTCAGGAGAAGCAACAGTTGAGTAACTGAAAAATCAATTTGGAATTACATTATTTCTTGGGAAAAGGAGTTTGCTAGCTTGTTTGTTTACACTTCACTGGAGATATTCTTATCTAAATAAAAGTCCTTTTGAGAGTTGCAGTTTGGGATAGTTACTGGTTTACTATAATGCATGCATTTACAATGCATGCATTCGAACTTTGTGAAACCAACAATATATCAAATGTATTAGAAACAACATAAAATAGAGAGTTAGTGCCAAACTCTTGATGACTAAACCGGCAATAGAATGATTGAAGCCTGGAAAACAGATTTCTATTTAGAGCTATTGTGGATGACAGTTCTGAACCAATATAATTTAATACTAGGGACATGCTATGTCCCCCTTGAGCAAAATAATCAAAGTGCTTTTGAGATGGAGAATGTAATCAAGAAGATATCTAAAGAGAAAAAGACAGCACTAAAGTAGCAATGCTCCCAACCACAACACTGAGCATACCTTGCCTCCTAAAAGTTATGCTTGTGATATCAGTTAACATTATGCTTGTCATATCAGGTAATGGCAGATACCTGCATGTACAGTGGATGTCTTCAGAATATAGGCTTCAGTCTAACATCTTTTTTTGTCATAATTTGGACTTTCATCAGTCATTAATTGATCAGCCTTTAATTGATATTATAGATATGACTTATTGGGGAAATAACAGCAGTCATTGCTAGTTGTGTTTTACTACATTTAATAAAGTTTGGATAAGAAGAGTGTTAATCAGGGTCTAAAGTTCAAATCCAATGAAGAAACATTAATGAACCCAAGTATTTAATGTTGAAATAAGACATTGGATGAAGGAGGAAATTAGCTGAAGGAGTGTCACAAAGGATAACATTACCTACTTCCTATTGTTGCAGGCAGGATTAGAGAAGAAGTTACAGGAAAATAAATTCTGTTAAGAAACAAATTTTGCTTATGAAATTGATTTTCCACTGAAAACTAGTACTCAAGAATGGATTTCACTGGATATTTTCAAAGAAATTCTGGAAAACCATTTGTTGGGATATATAAATTTGTATTTCTACTATAAGGGGAGAATTTAACCAACTTTATGATTCTAAAAAGAAGATTGTAGTAATCACTCCTTGGGAAATATTATGTTGCTTAGAGTTCTCCAGATCTGTGGGAGAGGGGAGACAGAGGACAAATAAGGGTGAACAACAGAGATGTACTGTATAACACTGTAAATAATGAGAAGGAAATAAATATAGAAATGTTTCACTTTGTCATAACAAAAGAACTTGGAACAATTCAGTGAAAGCAGACATGGTAGAAAACACTTTAGGTGAGATATATGAGATACAGAATGAAATTTACAACTTCCAGCTCCTGTATAATGATGGACAAAGTCATTTCAATAGCTATAAATTATGAGACTGGTATGCCTCTCATTCAGCCTCACACTAGGCTGAAGCTGCATACTTAAAGATAAAGCAGTCACTTTATAAGGAGGGTGGAGCAAAGCCAGGAATCTTAAAAGATCCTTTGGGGAGGTAGTTACAAAGAAGCCAAGTTGTTAAGGAAACAAAGGAATGAATGTCACCAGAAACAGAGAAAAGAAGTTGGGCTTCAGCATGTGAACCCCCTCTCCCCAATCCCATCAACAGCTACCAGACTTGCAAATCTACAAGGCAAAAGTGGCTACCCATCTCATCAATCAATAAAGCCAGAATTGGAGGGAGAAAAGGGGTTCTGAAACCACTCTTTGAGTTATCTTTGGTCCCAGACTTGGTGGCTTCCATCCCTCTAGCTACTGCCTAACAGTCTAGCTGAGATGAATATGGGTAAGTGTGGATTAGTGCATGTTTGTGCTTGTGAGAAAGATCAAGTGTAGCCAGTAAAGTTTACTGTTATAGGTAGTCGACTTACAACAGTTCATTTAGTGACCTTTCAAAATTACAACAGCACTGAAAAAAGTGACTTATGGGCATTTTTCACACTTGATCAAAATTCAGACTCTTGGCAACTGATTCATATTTATGACAGCTGCAGTGTCCCAGGGTCATGTGATCCTGTGCAACCTTTTGACAGGCAAATTCAATGAGGAAGCCAGATTCACTTAACAACTGGGTTCCTAGCTTTTCTACTGCCGAGATTCATTTAACAAATGTGGCAAGAAAGATCGTAAAATGGGCCAAAACTTTTCTATCAAATGTCTCACTTAACAACAGAAATCTTGGGTTCAATTATGTTTGTAAGTCGAGAACTACCTCTAATTTAAATTCCCTGGGTCTCCATGTATTCCAAAGAACCTGTTGTGCCTCCCTATTTGAACTGAAAGTGATCTGAATGTGTCCCTAAATATTTCCCTCCTATTTCTCAAAATTATCTGTCTTGTCTTCTCCATCTGCAGCTATATGGAAAGCCCAGAAGAAAGCAAAGAGTGTTTCAACAGACTCTGTGTGTGTGTGTGTGTGTGAGGCTGAATGACTTGTAAATGTGTTAAGACATTCTGAACCATTTGGAGAGACTCTTCAGAACTTGTTTCAAGCATCAGCCTGAATCTCCTGATTTGAACTATCAAGGTACCATATTCTGGCTACGGTTGCTTCATAGGCCTCCCTGCATCATCTGAGCAAGCCCATTTGTGCACAGACACCATTGATGCTGAGATGGTTTCTAAAGAAAAGTGGCAAAAGAAGGCATTAAAAGCCTCCCTTCACTGTTCCATATTGATGCTCAAGGACTTGCTACAAAATGGCAATGTCTCAGGCAGCACCCCATCAAAGACATCGTTACATATGATGGTTAATGTTTAGTGCACACCACAATGGTACTGGTTAAGGTGATTGTAGCCATTGCTACTGTTCTACTCTTCATCATCCTTTCCAGCTCTTTTCCACTTTTTTTTCTCAAAGTGAGCACACATATTGCACTACCAAATATTTTTAAAAATCTAATATTGCATACTAAAATACATATATGGGGGAAAATTTGCATATTCTCCTCTCCCCTCCCCAGTTTTTATTTAGGATTTTCAAAAACAGATGTATTAGGAATACTTTCCTACAGAGGTTATTATGAAAAAAATATGAAGACATATTTTATATAGTTCTCTACGACAATGAATACAGATTTGTGTGCATGCGGTATGATTTAAAATGCACAAGCTGTCAGAAACAGATTAATATTTCACTGTCTGCCATGGACCAGAGTTAAAATAATCAGCACTTCCTTATTTCTTCCCACTATTCTCTTTCTCTTTAGTTTCCATTGTCTCATTGCCCTTCCCTGCTTTAATATTTGTCTCCTTTCAGGGTTGACTTATGGAATTTAGAGGTTGGTATAAAACTGGGCTTGGAGTCCTTCTCTGGCTCCTACATGAATTTCACAGACAGATTCCTGTAATATGAGATTGGAGGGAGAGACATTGTATTTTAGAGCAGTAGGCCCCAATCTTTTAGTGCCAGGGACCAGTTCTGTTTTTCTGCAGACTGGGGAGGACATTGGCATGCTGGCAGCATCCCACTCATGCGTGGATGGGACTTCACTTGTTTGCATAACCAGGTTTCTGGCACATCACGGACTAGTGCTGATCCATGGCCTGGGCATGTGGGACCCCTACTTTAATGGAAATAGCCCTTTGCACTAATATAATACAACTTGGGAACTGAAAATTCACTATGCAATAAAAATCTGTTTATGAGATTCTATTAGTGTAATCTAACAAAGAATAATGTTGACCTATTGGTTTGACCCACATGAAAATCATATCAATATAACCCATCCATTGAGTGACATCAAATCTGTTAGCCTACATATGGACTTGCTAGCTTGAAAGCCTCAATGGGCCAAGATGAATGCAAGGTGCCTCTTCACCAGAGGTGGTATTCAGCAGGTTCTGACCAGTTCTGGAGAACTGGTAGCAGAAATTTTGAGTAGTTCAGAGAACCGGAAAATACCACCTCCGACTGGAGATTTTACAGTATTCTTCCCCTGCCACATCCACCAAGCCATGCCCACAGAACCAGTAGTAAAAAAATTTGAATCCCACCATGCTCTTCACTTTTGCACCCTTTTTCCATTGCCTGTTTCAGGTGCTGCTATGCTTATCCTTTTCTGGGCCCATATGCTATGACCCACTTAACCTGCTCCAACTTCCATATTCTCTCCTTTAGCTTTTCTGTCACCCAGATCCAATCTTTTCTGAATTTGGGTTAGCATTGGTAGTCTCATTAGTCCTTCCTCTTTTCTTCATCTCATCCCAACACTTATTTGTGTGTCATTGTACTGTTTCTGGAATGGGGTGCCTGAATGGCCTCTTAGCAGCTTTCATGACAGTAGTATTTTTCCATAACTGGACGGTTCCATGAATGTCTACAGATACCATCATTATCTAATACTGGCTATTCTGGTTGAGACAATGTTGGCAATGTGATCATGGACCATATCTGTCAGTACCATTGACTCTATAGCAAGCAAACTTTGCTATGATTTATTCTTGAGTTTAGAACATAGAATAATAGAATTGGAAGGAACCTTGGAAATCTTCTAGTGCTGTGATGACATACCTATGGCATGCATGTCAGAGGTGGCATGCAGAGCCCTCTCTGTGGGCACATGAGCCGTCCCCCCAGCTCAGTTTTGCTGTGCATGCACGTGCGTGCTTCCCACCAGCCAGCTGGTTTTCGGGTCTCTGCTGTGCATGCTCAGGGGAATGGGGCACATGTGTGGGCACATAAACACACATGTGAGGGGAACATGCATGCATGCATGGGGGTGGGGCGCTTGCACAGGGGACGTGCACACATTTTGCATTTGGGGATGTGCGTGCATGCTTTGAGCACTTGGTCCTGAAAAGTTTAGCCATCACTGTTCTAGTCTAACCCCTGCTCAAGCAGAAATCTCTATACCATTTCAGACAAATGATGGTTCAGTCTCTTTTTGAAAGCCTCCAATGATGTAATCAGTTTGAAAACTGTTTTTTTAATGAGATTTGCCTTATTTCATCTTCATAATCTCATAATTTCTTTAAGTTTTAATAATTATTCGATTGGATCCGTACCAATCGGGCTTCCGGGCCAGGTACAGCATGGAGACAGCATTGGTCACACTGATTGATGATCTCGCTAGGGCACGGGACAGGGGCTCGTCCTCTGTCCTGGTCCTGTTAGATCTCTCAGTAGCTTTCAATACCATCGACCATGGTATCTTATTGCGACGTCTCCGGGGGTTGGGAGTGGGAGGCACTGTTTTACGGTGGTTCTCCTCCTACCTCTCGGGCGTTCAAACAGTGTTGGCAGGGGGCAGAGGTCGACTCCAAGGCACCTCACTTGTGGGATGCTGCAGGGTTCGGTCCTCTCACCCCTCCTGTTCAACATTTATATGAAGCTGCTGGGCGAGATCATCCGTGGCTTCGGGGTGAGTTATCATCAGTATGCTGATGATACTCAGCTATACATTTCCACCCCAGGTCACATCAGTGATGCTCTCTCCGTGATGTCCCATTGTCTGGCAGCGGTGCGGATCTGGATGGACAGGAACATGCTTCAACTCAACCCAGCCAAGACAGAGTGGCTGTGCATACCGACATCCCGGTCCAGTTTTGAGGTACCATCTTTGCTCATGGGGAGGAGGTGTTGCCCCATGGACAGGGCACGGAATCTGGGGGTCCTCCTGGACTCATGGCTCAAATTGGAGGAGCAGGTGGGGGCCGTGGCCAGGGGTGCCTTTGCCCAGATCCGGCTGGTTCGCCAGTTACGCCCATTCCTGGACGGGATGCCCTGCACAGTCACCCAGGCTCTCGTTATTTCCCGCCTCGACTACTGCAATGCTCTCTACCTTGGACTGCCCTTGCGTACCACTCGGAGGCTTCAGCTGGTGCAGAATGCGGCGCGTGGGTTGTGATGGGAGCTTCCCGATACTCCCATGTTACACCCTCCTGCGCGCCTGCATTGGCTTCCGGTTGCCCTCTGGTGAGATTCAAGTCTTTGTATTAACATTTAAAGTCCAACAGGGCATGGGTCCAGGTTATTTAGGGAACGGCTTCTCCCAACATCAAATGCCAACCGCCCTGTCGGCGCACAGGCAGGGTCTCCTCGGGGTGCCGTCTGCAACACAATGTCACTTGGCGGTGACCCAGGAGAGGGCCTATTCTGTGGCGTCTCCCACTTTGTGGAATCTTCTTCCGCTTGAGCTCCGTTTGGCTCCCGATCTCTGCACCTTCTGCCATGATTTGAAAACTTGGCTCTTTTTACAATCTGGGCTGTGCTGATTCTCCTGGGTTGGGGTTTTCAATTGGGATTTTAAATGTTAATTCGGCTTAAATGTTTAATATCTTTTTAATTAATTTATTTGCTGTCGTATTTTAATTGTAAGCTGCCCTGAGTCCTCGGAGAGGGAGCGGCATATAAGTCGAATAAATAAATAAATAAATAAATAAATAAATAAATAAATATAGCATATGATTATTTTTGTCACAGGACATTTTTAAAATAAACTTTACTATAGAAGAGGGTTTTTGTTGCATAGATCAAGACAAATCATAGTGAGTTATTTTCTAGAAGTCGTGGAAGGATAAAGCAGTTATTCTTAAATAGCATAACATGCTGACAGCAAGAATAAGATATGAATCTTTTGTGCATAACATTATGTAAAAACATACAATATGTATAGACCACAGCAATAATCTGTTGATCTGATATGCTCAACACTAGTTATATAACAAATCAACTAAGTATCACAGGATGCTAAACATAATACTCAATCCATTGAAAATGGTAAGTGATATTGGATAAACAGAAAACATGGGAGATACCTTATATTTTGCAGGCAGAGTTGTGTGGAATTCTTCCATTCATTCTCTGAAAGCTGCAGATTGATATTTTTTTTCTTTTTCTTTCTATTCTTTGCTCAGCAAAGATCAGCTTGTTGAGCTTAGGAAGAATTAAGTCTAATCAGATTTCATGGTAGGAGGATTCAGGCAACCTCTCCACTGTATTCAAAAAGTGTATGGAGAGGGTTAGGAAACAACAATAGCTCTTTTGGTTCCTCTTGCACGTTCAGGAGACCCATCTTCAACTATACGAGCATCAACCTGCTCAAGACATACCTGCAGAAAAAGCATGCTGAGAGTCCTTATCCTTTCTAAAATAGGGACTTGGGAGGCCAGTCTTTCTTTCAGGAAGTCCCTCTTGTGGAACATCCTGCTACCCATTTAAGAACCTGTGGGAAACTTAGTTGTTCCAAAGACCATTCAAGAGGACAGAGTGACAAGTTTCACCTGAAATTTATTTATTTATTAAATTTCTACAATGCCCATCTATCCTAGGTAACTCTGAGGATGCTATTAGGAGCAGTATGAAATGAAACCATGTATTAGGATACTTATTCTATGTGTATGATATTGTATTAATTTTTGTTATAGATGAGGTACAGGTAGTCCTTGCCTTACATCAGTTCATTTAATGACTGTTTGAAGTTACAACATCATATGTGCATAAGCACACAATCGTGCCTACTGTCCCTGTCCTATTGTCCTCAATTACTCGTTCCTATTTCTTGTATTTAAACTTACGTTTATTCATGTTTCTGTTATATTGTAAGCTTTTGACAAATAAAATAAATAAATAAAATAAATAAATCACTGAAGAAAGGACTTATGACACTTTTTCACACTTATGACCATTGCAGCATCCCCCATGGTCATGTGACCAAATCCAGCAACTAACTTATTATATTTATGATGGTTGCAGTGTCCTTTTGAGATCTCCTGACAAATAAAGTCAATGGTGAAGTCAGATTCATTTAACAACCGTATTACTAACTTAACAACTGAAGTGATTCACTTAACTACTGTGGCAAGGAAGGTCATAAAATGTGGGTGGGTGGGGAGGATTGCTTAACAACTGTCTCACATAACAACAGAAATGTATGGCTCAATTGTGATGTTAAGTCGAGGGCTACCTGTATATACTTTGAAACATTGCTGCATACCATTTAGAGTGATATTATTGAACAGGTATAAAAGTAGTTGAAATAAAGTCAGATGTTTGCTGAGATCCATCAGATAGCTATCAAATGGACAGTGGGCATAGCCTGGGATACCTATCCTTCTCTGCCCTGAAAAAGTAGTGTTAACATGCTTGACTTTTCTACACTTAACTGTTAGCCAATGTATTATTACTTAGCTTTTGTGGATCACAGTCCAGTTCAGCAGATAAGCTACAATCATTATTTTTTAAAGTCCTTGCGTTGCCACAAGGCTCTCTGCTGTATTTGTTGTAAAAGATTTACATGGATGCACCTTTGAAACTGTTATTTAGGGACTTAGTACATGTTATGGCAGAAGATTAGTGTATAAACCAACCTCAGTTCAATAGCTGTAAAGCTGTCAAGTGGGAAGGCAATTTCATAGAGAGAAATGGCGGCCAGGAGGAAAAGAAAAAAGACTTACTTTGTCTATCCAATCTCCTCACAAGATTTTCCCATTTATTCTTCTTTAAGTTTCTTCCAAAAATGTAAACCCTCTTAAAACTTGGTGAGTGCAACTTTCTCTAATATACACTTTCTTAAAGGAAGTACCTGTTGCAGATATTTATTTATGGGGTCTTTTGCTTCAGAATGGTGAACCCAGATGGTTATCTTCCCTTCTGTTTCTCTTACAGTGGATGCCAATCTGGCAAACTATGCAAATTCATTCTCACAGAAATCTATGCTCAATGTCTTCTGCACTCTTTTCTTTTTTTAATTTTCTCTTGAAGCCATTCTCATCCATCACTTTTATACCTGTTTTTTGGCAACCACTTTTGTTGCCACTCAGTATTTGTTGCTATAAAGAATTGTTAAAGTTGAGGAATAATTGGGGGGAAAAGTATACTTTCCTTGGCTTTGAATCAAAACTGGCTACTTTTAAACTTGCTAAGTTTATTGATGGCTCTGGTGAATCCATACTCTGTTTTAATTATATTGATGTCCTCAGTTTACAAATACCTTTGGAAGTGAGCCAAAGTTTATTAAACCTAGTTAGCTAACATATGCCAAATTTCTCAACACATACCTTCTGATGCCTATATATTTTTATCTTACTTTGTTAAACTACATTTTATACTTAATGTAATATTCACTTTTGCATAAAATTAGTTTAACCCCATGCATACTAGAATTAAAGAATTAAATTAAAGAACTACGGGTCACAGTAATACAATCATCATAAGTTTTCTTTCTTTAATTATGTCAGTTTTCTAAATGATACCACGGCAACAATAAACAAAGAGTCAACAATGGTGTAACCAAAGCATAGTATATAGAATTAAGTATATAGAATAGAATGGCAATACGACTGTATATTTTATGGGTGATTTGGAAATGTTGGATAGCTTTAGGGAAAAGCCAAATAATACATTAATAACATTGTGGCTCTTTGCTGTTGAATTTCAATTATTCTATTGGAAAGTTACAGTGGGTGAAACTTGACTGGGACTATTGTTGTGGTTGAAGAAATCAACCCTCTATTGCATCTTTTTGTTGTTAAAAATTCAACATCTCTTTATATTGTTTGTACACCAATGCATTAGTACTAATAAACTTTTTAAAACGTTCCGCAAGGACTGCATTGAAGGAGGAGTAAGCTATCTCTGCTGTGTGTCACTTAGTTCTTATCTGAATTGGCCCTCTGTGTGCTTATAGTGGAATAAATTAAATAAACAGCTCGTGGATATTTTTATTTATTATCTTATTGGTTCTGGGGTTTATGATATCAAAGGCAGGTCTTTATGTGACCCTAGTTTGGATTTGCATCTTTCCTTGGATTTTAATATAGATTTTAAAAGAAATTTGTGTTGCAGTCTAGTAAAATTCCAAAAGCAAAATAAATATACTTTTAATTTATCACCCATTGCCAAACACACTTTGTGTCTGAGCTTACAGCCATGGGAACATTAACTCTGTTTTGAACAAATTCCACTTGTACTTCAGATTTTGTGGCTTCCATAACATTCAGATGGTTTTTTTCCCAGTGTTCATATACGTGGATAAGCTGTACAATTAGTTGTCTTTTTCACAGATCAATGCAACTGTAATTTATTGGTAGGATTCACTTTTATAATCAATTATTTAGTGGTTTAAGCTCTACGTTTTGGGGATTTCATCTCTGAAATGAAAGTTTTTTTTAATTACATTTATATGCCGCCCTTCTCCAAAGACTCAGGGCGGCTTACAATTTTTTGGGATACAACCCAGTGTGCTCAGCAATAGCCTTCATTCCATTGTATATGCCTGCTTATTAACTAAGCGGCATTTTTACAAAGTCAGCTTATTGCCCCCAACAATCTTGGGTCCTCAATTTACCTACCCCGAGAGGATGGAAGGCTGAGTCAACCTTGAGCCTGGTGGGATTCGAGCCTACAGTAATTGTAGGTAGCTGGAACTTAAGTGCAGGCATTTAACAGCCAGAGCCACCAAGTTAATGGTTTATTCAACAGGTGTGTCCATTGTGACCTTATAGCAATCACTGAGAAGGGTCATAGAGAACATATATTCTGAATGTCCCACTTCAATACATTCAAAACTTCCTACTGTTTGTACATATGCAAAACAGCTGCAGTCTACTTCTTTGCCACTCCTGAAAGGAGTGCACTTTTCTGCTTCCACAAATGAAATAAATGTCTGCTCTTCCAGTGAAAATGGTTATTTTCTGATTGAAAAAACTCCCCAGCATGACCTCCATTATACACCCATGTCTCCACCCCACCAATACTCTAGAATTAAACCAACAAATCCAGCATTTCCAAGATTTTTAGGGGAAATGAACTTCACTACCACACTATTGTTGCCCTGACAGGCAAATACATATACATATATAGTGTATATTCATAACTGATAATTCTGTCTAGCAATACTCTTCGCATTCTCAGGTCAAGCCACCATTCTCTGTGTGCAGATATTGGCTGATTTGGGGCTAATGTCAATTGGATGAAGGCAGTATCTTTGAACTGCAGACTCATAGACATGAGGGCAATGAGAATTCAGTATGCAGCATTTTGAAAATTTGTGGCATGGTAAAAACACATTAAAATTATAATTATGGATGGAAATGGATTAACAAAAACTTCAGCTTGCATTTTAATAAAGGTGTTTCTACCTCCTCAATGAAAACTACTTCATTAAATTTAAAAGTGCTATGTGCTTAGAACTCAAAGCATTGTTAGAGACTCCACACACCCTCTTCATGGTCTGTTTCTATTGCTCCCCTCTGGGAGGAGGTTTTGAAGTATTCCTAGCAGGACCAGCAGATTCTGTCCCAGCTTTGTTCCCTATGCCATCCATCTAGTAAACTCACAAGATTCGTTTTTCTCATGATGTACATGTATACATCTGAACTAGACTGCTGTGTTATATGTGGGTATATGCATAATGTTGCATTTAGTTAGTTAGTTAGTTAGTTAGTTAATTAGTCAGTCATGTTTATGTAGTATATATTGGAGATAGAGACTTTGAGAGCTGAATGTAATGAAATTTCATTTTAATGCATGCCAATTAGTGTACATTCAAAGTGACAAAGTTATTCTAAGTCTAAATCTAAGTCTAATAGAATTGGTTACAACTCTGCTTCAGCCCAAAATCTGAAAAAGAGCATCTACCATCGGCAAAACCTCAAAGATTGGTACTTCTGTTTCTCAAGCTGTCAGGCATGCCCTAGCTTCAAACATCATCCACATCCTGCTTACCCTGATTAGCATTTTTGCTTCTCAATACAAAGCTGATGTATAGGAGAAGTTTGGTGCTTTATCTCATCAGGATGAAGAAGTCCCTGGATGTGATACACCTGAGAAGAACCTGCAATTTGATTGTGAATATGTTGTGCAGATACCAAAAGCAGCAATTCCAGAAAATATTTTGCATTTTGTATCAAGCCAATGAACTAATACATACATTTATATCTTCCCAAAGAATGAAAAAGGTGAAAACATTTCTCCTATAAAATTAGAAAGGTATCCCAAACAAAATTCTAAAAACCCTAAAGGCTCCCTAAGTCAAATTCAATTCCAAAAAAAGCAAAGTAAAACAAAACCTACTCAGATCCAAAATTTTGGCAATTGACATCTCAAATCTACTCTCTGTTGTGATGTATTGCAATGTTCTGCTTCATAACAACTTTACTGATACATCCATTGGGTTTCATTTGTCACTTCCTTTCCCATCATGAGAAGCCTCCTCATCTAGTCAACAATCCTATGTACTGTACAACTAAGATGATACAGGGAGGAGCAGTGCTACAAATCATCATATACTTCAAAAATGATTTGGAAGAGTTGCTTTGGTATCATGTGAGCGCAGCACTTCTCTGCTATTTATAAGAAAATATGTGGCTGTTTTTTTAAGAATTGCATTAAAATATATTGTTTCAGTTTATTAAAGCAGAAGCATCCTTTTCTCAGAATAATATGGAGCTCACATGTGGTCTTAAGCACTTCTCCCAAATCATTTGTGAAGTGTGAACAGCCAGATTATATATTTCCAACCCATCCACTGGCATATACACAACCTGGACATAATTCTATGGCTACAAATCACAAGATGAAATCTGAAGGATCATATTTGAAGATATTATTTAAGCATACATATTTATTCTTGAGAGAAAGGTATCCTAATTCAAATTTCTTTTAAAAAAACAAACATACTTGATTAGGAATCACTAATATTTACCTATGAACCATAGATTTCCATGAAGCAATACAAAGAAATCTAAATAAATGCTGCATCTAGATTACTAAAATGATAGTCATCAGCCTTAGTAAGACCACACTTGGAATACTGCATCCAGTTCTGGATACCACAATATAAAAATGATGTTTGGATGCTGGAAAGAGTACAGAAAAGAGCAAAATAATGACTAAGGGGCTAGAATGGTTACAGCAATTGGGAATGTCTAGCTAATGAAAAGAAGGACTAGAAGAGACATGATAGCAGCATTCCAGTACTTGAGGGGCTCCTATGGTAACAAACTACTTTCTAATGCACCAAAAGGCAAATCAAGAAACAATGGATGAAACTAATGAAGGAGAAAAGCAACCTAGAACTAAGGAGAAAATCCCTAACAGTGAGAGCAATCAACCAATGGAATAGCTTGTTTTTAGAAATGACAATTTGTCTGAAATAGTATAGGGTCTTCTGCTTGACCCTACATCAACTGTATTGTTCTTTACTCAGTGTAAGTGATATGAACCTATCAGTCTGCTTGGAACTGATCCTAAGACCTGTCTATTAAGGAGATATGCAGGTAGAATTTTAGTTTAGGAAGAATCATCAGGTAGGAATTCACCTTGATTTCTTGTTCTTGTTTTGTGTTTACTCTGAATATCATATCTTTCTAGCTAAACTATCCAAACTTAATGTTCTTCTCACAAATAATTGCCATTTCTCACGATCACTGATAGAAGTAGTATATAGAACTTGCAAAAAGACCAGTATTTTATACTCAATTCTATCCCACACTGAAAGGTGAGACAAGTTATTAATGCTTCATGTGCTCCCATCTTCTACAGGTGAAACTCAATAAATTAGAATATCATGCAAAAGTTCATTTATTTCCATAATGTAACTTAAAAGGTGAAACTAATATATGAGATAGACTCATTACATTCAAAACAAGATAGGTCAAGCCGTGATTTGTCATAATTGTGATGATTATGGCTTACAGCTCATGAAAAACCCAAATCCACAATCTTAGAAAATTAGAATATTGTGAAAAGGTGCAATATTCTAGGCTCAAAGTGTCCCACTCTAATCAGCTAATTAAGCCATAACACCTGCAAAGGGTTCCTGAGCCTTTAAATGGTCTCTCAGTCTGGTTCAGTAGGAATCACAATCATGGGAAAGACTGCTGACCTGACAGTTGTGCAGAAAACCATCATTGACACCCTCCATAAGGAGGGAAAGCCTCAAACGGTAATTGCAAAAGAAGTTGGATGTTCCCAAAGTGCTGTATCAAAGCACATTAATAGAAAGTTATGTGGAAGGGAAAAGTGTGGAAGAAAAAGGTGCACAAGCAGCAGGAATGACTGCAGTCTGGAGAGGTTTGTCAGGAAAAGGTCATTCAAAAGTGTTGGGGACTTTCACAAGGAGTGGACTGAGGCTGGGGTCAGTGCATCAAGAGCCACCACACACAGACAGATCCTGGACATGGGCTTCAAATGTCGTCAGAAGCATCTTACCTGGGCTACAGAAAAACAGACCTGGTCTGTTGCTCAGTGGTCCAAAGTCCTCTTTTCTGATGAGAGCAACTTTTGCATCTCATTTGGAAACCAAGGACCAAGACTCTTGAGGAAGAATGGAGAGGCACACACTGCAAGATGCTTGAAGTCCAGTGTGAAGTTTCCACAGTCTGTTGATTTGGGGAGCCATGTCATCTGCTGGTGTTGGTCCACTGTGCTTCATTAAGTCCAGGGTCAACGCAGCCGTCTACCAGGAGATTTTGGAGCACTTCATGCTTCCTTGTGCAGATGAGCTTTATGGGGATGCTGACTTCATTTTTCAGCAGGACTTGGCACCTGCCCACACTGCCAAAAGCACCAAAACCTGGTTCAATGACCATGGGATTACTGTGCTTGATTGGCCAGCAAACTCGCCTGACCTGAACCCCATAGAGAATCTATAAGCCATTGCCAAGAGAAGGATGAGAGACATGAGACCAAACAATGCAGAAGAGCTGAAGGCTGCTATTGAAGCATCCTGGTCTTCCATAACACCTCAGCAGTGCCACAGGCTGATAGCTTCCATGCCACGCTGCATTGAGGCAGTAATTGCTGCAAAAGGGGCCCAAACCAAGTACTGAGTACTTATACATGCTTATACTTTTCAGAGATCCGATATTGTTCTATGTAGAATCCTTGTTTTACTGATTGCATGTAATATTCTAATTTTCTGAGCTTGTGGATTTGGGGTTTTCATGAGCTGTAAGCCATAATCATCACAATTATGACAAATCACGGCTTGAAATATCTTGTTTTGCATGTAATGAGTCTATCTCATATATTAGTTTCACCTTTTAAGTTGCATTACGGAAATAAATGAACTTTTGCACGATATTCTAATTTTTCGAGTTTCACCTGTATGTGGTATGGTGTATAACAGAAGCCTAAGCAAAGTTGATGACAGATGTCATCAAGAAAGCATCTTGTTTCCCTAGGATTTGTTTTCACATTTCCACATCTGTTCAAATAAATTTTAAGAATGTCATCTGATTTCAAAGATGACTAAACTTTCTGATATCATGCCCCGAACATCTAAGGTGTCTCCTAGTCATAGAGGTTATTGAAGAAAAGTCAATTAAAATTGACATAAGTACTATATGCATCAGCATCCCTGTCCCTGCTTTGTGTCATAGGAATAGTTACAAACAGCTTTTATATTTATTTGTCATCTGAATTGGGAACCCATTTTTCTGAGTGTCCTGCATCATGACTGAGCTTCCTTATTTTGCAGCCAGATAACGTGTCATGTTTGGATGCCTTGAGAAGTGTGATTTCCATGGCATATTGTTCATTTACTACTAGTGGTATCCATCTGCCAAACTGAAGGGGATTAAGAAGACTTTGATAGGTACTTGTAAAGTTGGATTTGTCTTGTGAAAGAAGATAGAGAATGAAGTGGCAGACAGCCAGGCAACAAAAATAAAGGGATTGCTTTTCTTAAAAATACTTTCCAACTTTCAAAATCTCTATACATGACACCTAGTGCCTTTCTCCTGGGACTCACACAGCTTTTTTCCCAAACACTGCCATATATATATTGTTGCTATTACCTGGTATTACACAACTAAATTGCCATATTCACTTCAATATTTACTCTTTTCAGTTCTAGATACGAAGTGAAAAGCATCTATCATCTATCATCTATTATCTATCTATCTGATTTCAAAATGGGATGGGCAGCCAACATATTTAATAATTAATAAATTTAATTTTTAATTTAATAATATTGAAAATAAATAAAATATATAGAAGCCACAGTGGGCAGCAATAAGTATGAAATCCATCAGGGTACTTAGGTGGATCATAAACTTATCTGAGAAAACATTGTTATACAGGAGCAGTTGCAAAAAAGACAAGTGCAATGCTAGAATGCATCAATAGAAATATAGATTTAAGATCAAGAGAACTAGCTGTTTCTTTCTATTCTGCATTGGTCAGAGTGCATCTAGAATATTGAAGTTCATGGTTCCAAATTTTAGGAAAGATGTTGATAAACTGAGGTCTATTTAGAGAACAACCAGTATTATAAGAAATCTATTTTTTTAAAAAAAATGTACAGTATGTAGAATGGATGGAGTAGTGGTACATTAGCCCAGAGAAAAGAAAACTAGTGAAAGATATGACAACTGTTTTCAAATTTCTTGAAGAGCACTAATGTAGAAGACATGGTAAATTTGTTCAATGTTGTTTCAAAAGAAAACATGAGACAAAGGAATTATAGAACAAAAGGTTTAAATTACAAAGAAACAGATTTCAATTGACAACAGAAAGAATTTCCTAATCTCAAGAAGTGTTCAATGATGTCACCGTCTAGGTGGGATGGTGGACTTTTCTTTATTGAAGGATTTGAACAAAGACTAGATAATAGTCTGTTAGTAATGCTGGTTATGGATCAGATTAGGTGATTTCCAAGGTTTCTCCCAAAGTTGCATTCTTTGATTTTTCATGGTTTCCAAAGAAAGAATTATTGGAGTAGTACTTAACTGGAGGCAATTAATAATTTAAGTAAAATTCCAATTTAATGTACATTTCTTATCCACTTTGCTTTCTTTATTGTTAACAATTCAGTTTTCTTTTTCTTAAAAGCTTGTGGAGACCTATCTCTGATAAAATTCCTATACTTCAAATAGCTTTTTATACATGGAAATATATTACTTGTTGGTTTACCTTTACACAATTGTTCAGTGGTACAGACATAATGGAGAAAATTGTCAGATACACCATGATTGACTACATGCCATCAAGTCATTTTGGATTTCTAGCAACTATATAGATTTTCCCCATGACCATTTATCAGGACTCCCAATGATGCACTCATTGCCACTCTGTGACCATCCATCCTTACTGTTGGTCAATCTCTTCTTTCAATTTCTTCTACTTCTCCCAGCATCAGAGCCTTCTATAGAGAGCTGGGACTTCACATAATGCATCTGAAGTAGGATAATTGAAGCTTGGTTATTTGTGCCACAATTGAGAACTCTGGGTTGATTTCTTCAGTGATCAATTTCTTGGCTATCCAAGAAATATTTTCAGGAATATTCTTTCAGACTAAAGTTCACAATATATCCACCATATTAATATATCTGCAAAAATCTGGATCACCAGGAAATGATGAAAAAGGATTACAACCTTAAGGATTAAAGTTACAAAGGGATTGTAAAATGTAACCACTTAGCTGCCACTTATTGATCATCCAGATTTCTATAGGCCATCACTATTCATAGACTAACATCTTGAATATATATACCAGGGTGCAATTCAATGCCCATCTACATGCAAGTAAGCTCCAGTAAACTCAAAGGGATTGAGTATAAGGCTATGCCATTAATGAAATGAATTAATAAATGTACATGTTTGTATCACAAAGTTATAAACAGCAGTGTAAAAAGTGGTTCTAAATTGAGTCACAAAATTTGTCTTCCTTTCTGTTGCCTACTACTGGTACTAGTAGTTTATTGAGGCCTTAGGTTCTCATCACCTGCAATTATTAAATGAACATAAAATAGGAATTGATACATACAAAGCAGGAGGCTGGATAATCCAAATGGTTTTCTCAAGTTTAAAGTTTTCTAAAGCATTCCCTACAGTTTTTACATAGTCCTGCCTAAGGCTTGGTTATCACTTGCAACAAGATCTTTAGATAAATCATAGAGATAGGTTAACTCCTTGATATTCTTTGTTAGACCTAGATTAATAAATACAGTATGGATGGGAAATAATTTCTCTGACAATGAGTTTCCTGGTAAAATGAGCAGTAACTAAAATCAATGTGTAACTATTTCTTCTTCCCTAAACAACAAATCAGAGAAGTGTGTGTTTACTATAATGCCAAACCTAACATATGCCTTATACTCTGACTAAGTTACCATTATAGTGGAATTCAAAGGCAGTCTGGGTAACCTGCATGGAATATGGTTTTAGATAATTAATTTAATGTATTACAATGCCAATTGCTAACATATCAGAGTGGGAATGTTTCCAGTTAAAAATCGCCTCCAGAATTAAAGTATTTAAAACACAAAGTATATTGATATTGTTGACACATGCCAGATATGCAGAAAAAATGGAGAAGCATGAAAGAAGAATAGAATAGAATTCTTTATTGGCCAAGTGTGATTGGACACACAAGGAATTTGTCTTGGTGCAAATGCTTTCAGTGTACATAAAAGAAAAGATACATTCGTCAAGAGTCAAGAATCATTAGGTACCACACTTAATAATAGTCATAGGGCACAATAAGCAATCAAATCATACTAGGAAACAGTCAATATAAATTGTAAGGATACAAGTGACAAAGTTGCAGTCATAAAGTCACAAGTTGGAGGGGATGGGCGATAAGGAGTGATGAGAAGATTAATAGTAATAGTAATGCAGACTTTGTGAATAGTTGGACAGTGTTGTGGGAATTATTTGTTTAGCAGTGATGGCATTCGGGGAGAAAAACTGCCCTTGTGTCTAGTTGTTCTGGTGTGCAGTGCTCTTAGCATCATTTTTTTTATAAAAATTTTTTATTAAGTAATTACACACAAACATAGACATAAACAAACATACATTACATTTGAACCTGGTACCACTAAGCTCGCTTCACTCATTGTCCATCATTTGTTAAGTCCAATTCTAGAAATTACTAGCTCTTTCTTCTGTCTAGCCATCCATAGAAATTGTTCCATATTTTGTAATAGTCCGTTTCTTCTTTATTTTTAATCTCCTTTGTTAGTTTGTCCATTTCTGTGCACAAAATAATCTTTCTCATTAATTCCGCTTCAGTTGGAGTATCTGTGTTTTTCCATTTTTGCGCAAATGCCATTCTCGCTGCCATAATAATATGGATCATTAAATAGACACTTTCTTTTGGGTATATCTTGGTGTTAACTCCTAGTAGAAAAAATTCTGGTTTGAAGTGTATTTCCACTTCACATATTTCCCGTAACCATTTACATATTTTAAATAGATACTTTCTTTTGGGTATATCTTGGTGTTAATTCCTAGTAGAAAAAATTCTGGTTTGAAGTGTATTTCCACTTCACATATTTCCCGTAATCATTTACATATTTTTTTCCAATATTCTTGGGCCTGATTGCAACTCCACCATACATGGTAATACGTTCCTCTTTCCTTGTTACACTTCCAGCAAATGGGGGAGAGTTTATTGTTTATTTTTGCCAGTCTTGCTGGAGGTATATGCCATCTATAGAATAATTTGTATAGATTCTCTTTAAAAGGTGTTGCTAAAGTTATTTTTTTGTTTCTTGTCCAATTTTTTTGCCAATGGTCTAATTTTATATTATAGCCAAAATTTTTCATCCATGTAATCATTGTTTCTTTAACTTTTTCTTCTTCCAATTTAGCTTCTAATAACACTTGGTATATTTTTTTAATCACCTTTTCATCTGGTCCTAATAAGATTTCGTCCAATTCAGTCCTGTTTCTGTTGATGCCCAATTCTTTCTTATCCTTTAAATATTTAGATTGGAGTTGCAAGTAGGCCCACCATTCCAGTTCTTTTCCCTGATCATTCAGTTGCTGTCTAGTTTGTAGTTCCCCTTTTTCATCTAATAATTCCTCATATGTAATAATTTTGTCATATTGTAGTAGGTGTGGGTGCATCAGTGCTTCTAATGTCGATAACCAAATAGGTGTTTCTGTGTACATTTGCTTTTTAATTTTGTACCATGTATGTTTGTGATTTTGTACATAGCTGTGTCCCTTTAAACTATCTTGCCCGAGGAAGGTGTGCCATCCTGACTGGAGGTTGTACCCTTCTAATGTTAGTATTCTTTTGTTTGTGTGGTTGTTCCAATCTTTAATCCATGTCAATATTGTGGCTCTATAATGCAGCTCCCAGTCAGGAAGGCCAAATCCTCCTCTCTCTGTGGCGTCTTGCAGTAATTTTAATTTTACCCTCGGTTTTTTTCTTTTGCCAGATGAAATCTGATACCAATCTGTTTAATTTGTCAAAAAAAGGTTCTTTCTAACTTTATAGAGGCATTTTGGAAAAGAAATAGAATTTTTATCTCTTAGCATCGTTTTGAGGGTAGGAGTTGAAACAGTTTATGTCTGGGATGTGAGGGGTCTGTAAATATTTTCACAGCCCTCTTTTTGACTCGTGCAGTATACAGGTCCTTGATTGAAGGCAGGTTGGTAGTAATTATTTTTTTCTACAATCCTAATTACTCTCTGGAGTCAGTGTCTCTCTTTCTGGGGTGCAGAACCATACCAGACCATTATAGAGGTGCAGATGACAGACTCAGTAATTCCTCTGTAGAACTGTATCAGCAGCTCCTTGGGCAGTTTGAGCTTTCTGAGTTGGTGCAGAAAGAACATTCTTTGTTGTGCTTTTTTGATGACTTTTTGATGTTAGGTGTCCATTTTAAGTCTTGTGACATGATAGAACCTTGAAATTTGAAGGTCTCTACTGTTGATACTGTGTTGTCTAGTATTGTAAGAGGTGGTAGTATGGGAGGGTTTCTCCTAAAGTCTACCACCATTTCTATGGAGTGTGTTCAGTTCCAGATTGTTCCAGTCACACCACAAGGCTAGTTGTACAACCTCTTGTCTGTATGCAGATTCATCATTGTCTCAAATGAGACAATCACTGTTGTAACATCTGCAAACTTCAATATTTTAACAGATGGATCGTTTGAGATGCAGTCATTGGTATATAGGGAGAAAAGAAGTGGAGAAAGCACACAGCCTTGGGGGGGGGGCTGTGCTAATTGTACAGGGATCAGATATGATTCCGCCTAGCTTCAGCTGCTACTTCCTGTCTGTTAGGAAGCTTATTGTCAGAAAGTAGAACTTTCTGGAGTTACTATGCAGTTTACAAATTAGTAGAGTTTGATGGGGTGATCAAACCTACCAATGACAGGGTGGCATTGAGCACCTCACTGTGATACTGTAGGACATGCCCCTAAGTATAAAAGGGCTGTCAACTGTCATTTTCAAGTGAGAAAGAAAATGAGGAGATTCTGAGGGAGATTGGAGATACTGAGAAGATCCAAGACTCTGAGGAGATATTAGGATCTGACAGACTGAGGTCTGTGTATGAGAAGATATAGCAAAGAAATCTGAGAGAAGATCTATAACCTAAAGAGAAAGGGACTTTCTAAAGAGGTTAGCTATATCTAAGAAGAGGTTATGAGAGGAAGCACTGTGAATCTCTCATAGTAACTTCTAGTTCCTTGAAGGACTGTTTAAGAGGAACGAAAGAAGAAAAGACTCTGTATATATTTAAGAATAATATATTTATTGATTATTCTGTTATAAATAAATCTGTTTTGATCTGACACAACTTGGCATTGCAATTTATTGAATGACTCTGTGAAATAGATATAGGTTTAAAGATCCAGGCCAAACTCAATTAATATTATTTAACAATTTGGTAGCAGAGGATGCTTAGTTAAACCTAACTATCTTCAAGTCATTCAAAAATGCCAACTCTAAAAACTACCAGAAAAAGTGCCAGGGTGATGGCCAGAGCCAAAGCAAGGCTCCTGGCATCACAAAACAGAACAGAAACAGAGTCTGAGACAGCAAGCAACGTGGAAAGGAACCTGAAAGCTGTCAAAACCTCTCACTCACTCATGGCTCCAGATCTCTGCAATCCAGCCCACCAGATTGCACCGGAGGAAGCAGTCAGGGCCAGGACTGAGGCCCATGAAGACAGCAGACTGGTAAGGGTCACCCAGTCCTGCCCTGAAACCCCCTTAGCTGCTGGCATGACAAGTGCAGAAAGCCAAAAGCAGTCTCTTTCAGCTTTCCCACCCAACAAAATGGCCGCCCAATGGCAGGAGATTCAAAAATCTCACTTTAAAATGGCGCCTGTCACCTTCCTAGCTGAGGAACAGACCCTGCCTAGCCAGCATGGCTACAGCTTAAGAGCTACTCTCCTGCCTACCACTGCAGCAGCCCACAATAGCCAGCCAGCCCAAAGGCTGACCCCACCAGCAATGACAGCCCAGCAACAAGCAGAAAACAGCTCACCTACTGAGGAAGAAATCCAAAAGGCCTTAAAAACTCTAAACACGGCCTTTGGAACAAATTTCTTACACCCAGAGAGGCCCTGGTCTACTTGCAGCCAAGATGGGACCCGTTCTACCTGCAGTCATCTAGACGAGCCCCAGGCTACCACGACCTGCAAGGAAGGCTCCCAGCACACCACTCCCTATGCTGCCAACCCCCTGGCCTACCCAGGCACCACTCCTGTGGCTTGCTTACCTGGCCCGAGTTTTTCTGGAGAAGCCCCAGCGAAGAGCCCCTTCTCCAGCATCGTTCCTCTTCAAATGGCATCTGCACATGCCCAGTTGGAACCTCCCAAGGCAGGCCAGAGGCCTACCTCAGAAGCTCAACCGACAAGCTCCTTCTTCTGTGAAGGCCAAGCCAGAATGAGCTCTGCACATGTGCAAAAGGTTTTGCTCCCCTCCCATCTGGGAGGAGCAATTGCTCACGTCTAGGCCAATGGGGAACAGGCCTGCTGTTACCATACCCCTCCCTTATTGTGCTGACAGGGGATACCAGCACAATGGATACAAAAGTAACTCCTTTACAGAGGGAAATGCTAACTTGTTGCCTTTAAGTTTTAATAAGCTGTCTGTTTCTGGGAGAAACTTGCATGAATGGGCCAGGGAGATCCAGGTGATACTAATGAGGGAAAATGGGCTTGATTTACTAATAAATCCTCCTCACAAGCCCTGGTCTATGGAAGTAGACATGCTTCACCATAAGATTTTTGTCTGATTCTCCTTTCAATTGATCCAGCACTTTACACTAGCATCCCCATGGACTCACTGTATGTGAGCTTTGGGAAATTTTATTTAACATGTTTAATTCTAAGAATTGTAATGCCACAGCCAGAATTTCCGAGAATTCCATTCATCCAAATTAAGGGCTGGAATGGATATCAATGAGCACCTCTGTAATTTAAAGAGGATGAGGGAGGAATTAAATTCAAGGGGGGAACCCGTCTCTGAACGGAGTTTAATAAGTATCATTATTAATTCCTTGGATGCCAGTTGGGACAATTTTATTTCCCAATTGGATAACTCCAACTATAATGGTATATCCCTGGAAGTTCTGACTGGCAAGCTCATTGCAGAATTTAATTTCAGGAAGGATAGGGCAGCCTTCCATAAAGAAAAGGGATGACTAGAGGGACTGGAAGTCCCAGTAGAGTAAACACAATTGGTGAGTGCTATGGATGTGGATCAATGGGACATTTTAGGAGGGATTGTCCTAAAGTTGTGGGCCCAAGGACAAATCAAAGGGGACGCTCAAACAGTAGAAACAGAAAGAGGTCACCCACTCCTAAAAGGAACCCCAAACAAAACCTGTCAACCAGAGAAGGGGTAAAGGGGCTATGTAAGCAACAAAAGAACCAGTACAAGCAAAATGACTTCACAAGTATATCTGAGACGAGTTACCCCAGGCTCACCAAGCAGAAACGTGAGCAATTATGGTTGCTGGACAGTGGTGCTAGCAAGCACATGGTTTGTAACAAGCTGTTGTTGAATGACCTGGTTGACCATGATAGCACTGTAACCGTGGCTAATGGCCTAGAACAAAGGCCACAGGTATAGGGAATGTAAGTATACATGGGCTTGGTAACATTGACAATGTGTTATATGTTCCAAAGCTGGAACATAACCTTCTCAGTATTTTAAAACTTACTGAAAAATGTAATGTAAAAGTAATCTTCTCAGAAGGAGAAGCCATGGTAACCAAGGATGGCAATATGGTGGGAAAGGTTATTAGAATCAATAACCTACCATATTACTCCCCATTACAAAGCTTGAGGAGTCTGGTACCAGCAACCAGGTCAATGCTGGTGATCCAGATGGTGACTCCCAAGCAGAGCCTGAGGTTGACCATGAGGGATATACACAAGAGAAGGGGAAAACTAATTGTAATGTAAATAAAACCAAACATGTAAGGTTTGTCACAGAGCACAGTGATGAACAGTCTAAGGGTGCCAAGACCTTGTCCATTGGCAAACCCCTGCACGATGAGTGTGCCCATCTCCTACACAGGAGGATAGGTCACCTCAGTTTCCCGATTGTGCAGAGGCTACCTGAGTGCTCTAGGGGTTGAATGTAAAAGTTGTAATGTATTCATGGATTGCTCTGTTTGCAGGGGAGCCAAGTCCAGGGTGAAGCCAGCCCCAGAAAATCCCAGAGGCAATCCAAACACATTTTTGAGCTGGTGCATATGGACCTGGTGGGTCCATTGAAACCCTCCCTCGGTAAGAACATCTACTTTCTCACCATAGTGGACGACCATAGTAGATATGGGTTTGTGTACCCCTCAAATCCAAGGATCAGACCTTTTCAAAATTCAGGGAATTTTATAATTTGATCCTAAACCAGCACAAAATCAAGATTCAGAGAATCTTGACAGACAGAGGTACCGAGTTCAATTCTAACAACTTCTCTGTCTGGTTGAAGGAGCGGGGATAGTCCACCTTAGGACAGCTCCTTATTCCGCCTTCCAGAACGGGGTTTCAGAGAGGAGAAATGGGGTTCTCCAATCAATGATGAGATGCGCCTTGAGGATGCTGGCCTAAATTTTGCATATTGGGCGGAGGCCATATTGTATGCCAACTACACTCTCAACAGAGTATGGTCGAGTGTTGTAGAGAAACCCCTATGAGATGGTCTATGGGTGCAAACCTAGTTTAAGACATCTGCATGTATTTGGGGTGATGGCCGATGTGCATGTCCCCAAGGAGTTAAGGAAGAAAGGGGACAGGAGGTCGATCAAATTAAGATTCATAGGGTATGAGCCTGGGTCCAAGGCTTACAAATTTTGTGGAAATGACAAAAGGATTGTCATCTCAAGATCGGCCACCTTCTATGAGAGCACAAACTGGAGCAGAATCCACGCCAATGAGATTCTGGCTCCCAAACAAGCCCATGATTCGGCCAGCAAAGATAAAAATGTGTTGCAAACCCCATCTAATGATGGTAACACATCTGGCTCAGGAGGTAGTGGAGAGAGGGCAATCTCCATGCCCCTTAAGGGAATCCTCAAGAAGCAAGTGGGGGAAGCCCGGAAGAAGGGGCATCCCAAAATTAAAACTGGTAAAATTAATAGTGATGAAGCTGGTGACAATTTGGACAATTTGGATGATTCAAATTGTGAACAGGAGCCAGTTAGTAGACCAATCCGGACTACTAGAAATAAGAAACCTGAAAGGTTTAGTGACTTCATCACTAATGTAAATTTGGCATCGACCACTCCTCAAAGATATGAGGACGTTTTAAAGCTATCTCCAAAAGAGCAGGGAAATTGGCATGCTGCTATGGATTTGGAGATGAACAGCCTCAGGAAGCTGGAGGTGTTCACACCTGCTAAATTGCCAAAAGATAAGAAAGCAATTGGCACAAGGTGGGTTTATAAGAAGAAGCCACTGGATGATGGGAACTTCTTATACAAGGCGAGATTGGTGGCACAGGGATTCTCGCAGAGATACCCTGAGGATTTTGATGACACCTTCTCACCCACAGTACCCTGAGAGCGTAAAGACAGCTCTCACCATAGCGGCCATACATGGGGAGAGTGTTCTGCAGTTTGACGTACAAACGGCCTATTTGCATGCCAAATTGGACAAGGAAATCTATGTAAGGGCACCTTCGGGCGTAGATCATAGAGAAGATGAAATCTGGCTTCTTAACAAAAGTCTCTATGGTCTGAAGCAGTCTGGGAGAAGGTGGTATGAATGCCTTACCGAGTGTCTAAGGCAAATAGGTTTCACCGCCTCACCAGCTGATGAATGTGTTTTCATCAGGCAACAAGATGGTATCAAGGAAACTGTCCTTGTATACGTTGATGACATTTTGTACATCAGCAAATCAGAGGAGAGGAGTAAATCCTTCTCTGATCAGGTAAGTAGAAAGTTTGCACTGAAGCCTCTAGGCCAGATTGACAAATTTCTGGGGTTCAGTTCACAAAAACTGAGAAAGGATTTGAGCTTTCTCAGTGGGATAAAATCTTAGATTTGATTGACAGGTGCAACATGGCAGAGGCCAAGCCCTGTGACACTCCAATGCAAACAGATTTCCCAAGAAACATGTATAGTGATAGTGAGGATTTTGTACACAAAACTATGTACAAATCCGTATTGGGCTCACTCTTGTATATAGCAGGTTGGACTAGGCCTGACATCAGCCTATCTATAAATATCCTAGCTAGGCATTCTGAAAATCCCAAACAAATACATTGGACTGGTATCAAGAGGGTTCTTAGATACCTTAAGGGCACAGCGAATCTCTCACTCTTACTTGAGCCTTACGTTTCAGAAATTCCTCAACTCTACACCTACTCTGATGCTGATTGGGCAGGTGATACCAAATCGAGGAAGAGTACTTCAGGTTATATTGTATATCTTAATAACTGTCCAGTACATTGGTACTCAGGTAAGCAAAAGTTAATTGCCACCTCAACAGCTGAGGCTGAGTACGCATGCTTGTCTAAAGTCTCCAACAACCTAGTATGGTTCGATGAACTCTTGAAGAGTTTATGGGAGAACCAGAATACCCTATAATTATCCACGAGGATAATCTTGCAGCAATTGAAATTTCAAAAGCTGAAGCCGTAGGCCACAGATCACGGCACATAGACATAAAATATAAGCATGTTAGACAGTTGTCTAAAACAGGTTTCATAAAGACAATATATACTGAAACGAAGGAACAGATCGCTGACATTTTCACCAAGCCCTTGCCTAGAGAACAACACATGTACCTGCTAGAAAAATTACCTTTAACTATGTAAGTATAATTATTTCAATGATTGTAAATAGAGTGTGTATATATATAGCCCAATATATATGTGTGTAAAAATTCTGTAAATGCATAGAGAAGGGGATTGTCAGAAAGTAGAACTTTCTGGAGTTACTATGCAGTTTACAAATTAGTAGAGTTTGATGGGGTGATCAAACCTACCAATGACAGGGTGGCATTGAGCACCTCACTGTGATACTGTAGGACACGCCCTAAGTATAAAAGGGCTGTCAACTGTCATTTTCAATGAGAAAGAAAATGAGGAGATTCTGAGGAGATTGGAGATACTGAGAAGATCCAAGACTCTGAGGAGATATTAGGATCTGACAGACTGAGGTCTGTGTATGAGAAGATATAGCAAAGAGATCTGAGAGAAGATCTATAACCTAAAGAGAAAGGGACTTTCTAAAGAGGTTAGCTATATCTAAGAAGAGGTTATGAGAGGAAGAACTGTGAATCTCTCATAGTAACTTCTAGTTCCTTGAAGGACTGTTTAAGAGGAACGAAAGAAGAAAAGACTCTGTATATATTTAAGAATAATATATTTATTGATTATTCTGTTATAAATAAATCTGTTTTGATCTGACACAACTTGGCATTGCAATTTATTGAATGACTCTGTGAAATAGATATAGGTTTAAAGATCCAGGCCAAACTCAATTAATATTATTTAACACTTATGATCCACTTACAAGAGTGTTCAGGTACCGCTAGCTGGTTTAGTTTAATTAGAAGAATGTCTGGAATGATGGTATTGAATGCTGAACTAAGTCTACAAAGAGGACCCTTGCGTAGGTATTTGGAGATTCAAGGTGTTGTAGGATGTAGTGCAGAGCCATATGAACAGCATCATCTATTGATCTATTTGCTCGGTATGCAAACTGCATGGGATGTAACTGGATCTATGATGGTTTTTAGGTGGGACAGCACTAGCCTTTCAAAGGTTTTCATAACTACATATGTTAAGAGCAACTGATCTGTAGTCATTCAGTTCCGTGATGGAGAGCTTTTTAAGCACTGGGATGATAGTAGAGCATTTGAAGCAGGAAGGAACATAGCTCATCTCTAGTGATTTATTGAAGATTCAGGTGAAGACTTTATGGAATCTTCTTCTGCCGGAGCTCCGGCTGGCTCCCGATCTTCGCCCTTCCGCCATGAGTTAAAAACCTGGCTGTTTTTACAATCTGGGCTGTGCTGACTCTTTGGGGTTTGCTCATTTTAATTTTGGGGGTTTTAATTCTAATTTGGCTTATAATTGTTTAATATGTTTTTAGGTAATTTATTGTTATTGTTGTATTTAGCTGTGAGGCACCGAGTCCTTTCGAGAGGGGGCTGCATATAAGTCAAATGAATAAATAAATAAATAAATAAATAAATAAATAAATAAATAAATAAATAAGAAATGGAAGCCAGTTGGTCTTCACAGACTTTTAAGCAAGAAGGAGTTATCTTGTCTGGCCCTGGTGCTTTTCCTGGCTTTTGCCTGTGGAATGCACTTGCACTTCTTTTTCTGTGATCACCAGGGGTTGTGAACCCAAAGGGTTGGGGTCAGTTGTAGGAGGCTTCGCTGTTATTGGTGTGTTTGAGATGGGGATTGTGGAGATAGGTGGCTGTAGTTTCCTTTCAAATCTGCAGTAAAACACATTCAGATCATCTGCTAGTTGTTGATTTCCTTCTGCCTGGGAAGGAGGTTTGCTGTAGCCAATGATGTTTTTAAGAGTTTTCCACATGTTTGCTGGTTCATTTGTTGAGAACTGATTCCTTAACTTTTCAGAGTAGCTTCTTTTTGCTGCTCTGATCTCTCTTGTTAATAAGTTTCTGGTCTGATTGTATAGCATTCTGTCACCTTTTATGTAGGCTCCCTCTTTGGAATGAAGTAACTGAAATGTATGATTCACAAACATCAATGCCATCTGTATGCTTGATTTTTATAGGATTAAAACCTGGACTGCTGCTCCCATACAGGGGTTTTGCATTTGTCCTTAATTCAGAAGAAATGTACTCATAGGGGAAGTCATGTGAATAAATCCCATTCATGAAATGTGATTCCAATATTCACAGTAAGTTTTTAGTTAGTTGTCTAACTTGCTCTTGCAAATAACGTGGCATGAAACTATGAAATATCAGCATAATCACTTTTAGAAAGAGCTCTGCCAGTGCCAATTAGGGAAAGAAACCAAGAGAACTTCTAAAAGACACAAAGGAAAGAGAATGAAAAAGCAATTGAATGCTAATGAGCATTTAGAGACTTCACTTGGTGCTTGAGGTGCCATTGATTAGCCTTCCTAGCAAGTGGTCCTTTACTGCTCCCAGTTTGAAGCCAATTGGATTTTTTTTCTTTCTTTCCAAGAGAAATTCTCCAGGCTAAATTCTCATCTAAGTTACACCAGGAGCATATTTGGGAAAAAAGTGAACTCTGCTGTTTTTGTGAAATTAATCCCTTTTCAGATTGGAGGAAACAGAGGTAATAATTCAGTCTCTGAACTTTGCAAGAAGGCATCAAGCTTGGAACGATACCTTATTGAAAACAAAAATTTGATTCAGTGAGCTTTTTGGTTGAAAGCAAAAGGAAATCTGTCACTAACTTTTCTTTTTTGTTTTTTTTTTTTTTGAAAATATGGCAAAATGCAGCACACTAAAATTAACAATATAGCTGCTGGATTTTGATCCCTAGATATTTATTATTTATTTTAATCTAATAGAAAAATGTTATTTCCTGATTTCTGAGGCCAAAGGTTTTGTGTGTGTGTATATATATACTCCTTTTTTTACATTCGTTTTATATATATATATATATATATATGTATGTATGTATGTATGTATGTATGTATGTATGTATGTATGTAGGTCTTGGTGTATTCGGGTCTTGTCAAAAAGTAACAACACATCCAACTCTAGAGTTTAAAAGGGAAAAACAGCCACGATCACACACTTCTCCCAGGAGAACGAAGCTGAAGACACCAGCCTGAAGATGACGGATGAGATTTCGTCGAAACGTTGCCAAGGTATTCTCAATCTTACACGGGACAAGACCCGAATACACCAAGACCTACATACCTTTACCCATGAAAATCTACGAAAACAAACATATATATATATATATATATATATATATATATATATATATATATATGTTTGTTTTCGTAGATTTTCATATATATATATTTTCATACATATATATGCACAAAGACATCATTAAACTGTGAAGAGCTTTTCAAAGAGCCTGTATTATCTTTCCTGATAAATACTGAAATGAAAAATAAAGTCAATGTTGCATATTGTAGAAGCCAGGGGGATGATGGGTTTTCTTCCCTACTCCCACTCCATCGCTTGTATCTTTGGGTGGGAGTGAATTACTAATTACAAAACAACTATGTACTTCAGCATTTGCAAGACCCTTAGTGTTTGCAAAAACAAGCTAATTATGCTTGAAAAGATTTTCAGCCACAGCTCACTTGCTGGCACAAATTATGCTGTTTAAAGTAAGGGGAAGCTGTTTGGAATATTTGCCTGTATTTAGTGACATCCCTGCAATACACACGATTCTAACATTCTTAGGAAAAAATGCAGGGGTTTTGAAGCATTGCTCTAATATTCTGGTGGAGGGGAAAAAAGTTCCTAGCTTATTTGTGGGCAGTCCCAAAAATTAAGCTAAGGACTTTTTTTTCTTTTACATTCATGTTTGCAGGACCAGTATTCTGGTTTTTTCAATATCCTTTTAGTTCTTCATTACTTGAATGCATCTAGTTGGAATAGCTGGACCTGAACAAAACATAACCTTTTCTCATGTCTCTGTTCTGGGTGACTTTTTCCCTTGCATTGTTGTTATAGTAGATATGCCAGGTGATTTGTGAGTTAAAGTTGTTCTGTAATGGGCTTTCTCAGCTTTTCTCCTGCTTTGTAGCTTAGCAAATGACATGTTTTGTTGTGAACAAAAAACAGTAAAAAACAGGTTTTATCTTTAATGTTTGCTTTAATCCTGATGATTTCCAGCCTGATGATTTCCTGATGATTTCCAAAGCTTGAAAAGCTTATGAAAATGGAACATGATATATAAGAAAACTGAACCCAGATTCAAGAGTTCTCTGGATAAAACATCTCCATAAATCTACTATGCAAACTTGACTAATTTTATTTACATAGTCAAAACAATCTGTACCTTCTGGTCATTCAGAAAGGCCTTAAATAGCCTCCACACACATAAATCAATTTATCAAAAAGCAATCAAAGCAACCAAAAATAAATTCATATACAGATAGAAGTATTATATTACAAATAGAGAGAAATAAGAGAAAAATATCTAGGAAACTGTACCATAACCAAACAAAACAGTGTTCAAATATTGACAATTGGTAGAAATCATCAATCTACTGTTGCCAGTTACATATACATGTATCCTTCCAGCTGTGTATAATTATTATTTTGCCCATCCAGGAAAAAAAACTGTCCATTAAGCCATTTGTCATGCAAAGTTGTTCCAAATCTATAGCATACAGATAAAAAGGCTTCTTTAATATGCAGTGATTGGGCATTATTAACAGACCAAGTGGATCAGATCAAAATATGTCAATAGTAGAACTAATTTAGAAAGAAAAAACAAAGTTTGTTGCAATCTAAGTCCTTGAACTTGGGATAACATCAACATCTGGGAAAATGCATTTCACCAAGAGTTTGAAAGTCTTGGAAACTGTGTAGTTAATTCAAAATTAATATCTGAAGGCATAGGTTCCAATAAATTATATATCATGGTTGAGTTGCAGACAGAAGGAATCTGAAAAAGAGCACTGAGAAAGCCTAAAGGCTATTCTGAAGTTTATGAGATTTTGTCAACAAGTAAACATGCAAGGAATAACAATATTGGCACTTAGTCTCCTATTGCAGCCATGAAGTGCCAGTTTCTATTACAGAAAAGTAATTGCTTTAAAAACAAATAACCAAACAAGCAAAAAGTAGTGATGGCTTAAACCTTCAGAAATACTTTCTAATTCTGCTCAAAGGGATCCTGCTGCTGTTCCAGCTACTGACTTCAACAAGAAACCCAGTTGATGATCATGTTCATCAAATTATCAATGATGTGAAATTGCTCCAATTAAAATATAGATACCATTATTCCCTTAGGCTGCACTTGCCCTGCTGTTCATTTTCATCTCTCTCTGCCTCTTGGCTTGCAAGTGCAGATTTTGCTAATCTTTGCCTGTGGCATGAATAATACCTAAACTAATCTTTCCAAGCCAGCAATATTGTTTAGCCTGACGGTGGTTATGACAGAACCTCTGTGCTTAGAAGGGGGAAAGGGGGCTGCTGATGAGGCCTCAGCTGACATTCAAATGTTTTTCCCCACCTTAAGTGAGACACTAGAGACATTACTTTGCACTATGCCAGAGCTTTTCATCAAAGTTTTACACATTTTAATTAAACATTTTAGCACACCTTTTTGGTAAGAATGTAGAATTATCTCCATGTTACAGATGGGGCAGAGGTAAAGATATAGACAAGAAAAGTGACTTACCCAAAGGCAAGACAACAAACAGAAGCAGAATTCATCATATGGATTCTTAAAAATCTATGGCCAGACTAATTGTAAAGCTATCAGACAGCTGCCAGCCATACTTCATCTTTGAAGAATAATTAAAATAACTTTTAAAAGTTAGTGTGACAGTCCCATAAACTCAATTTTTCAATGTTCACAACACTGGCTTGATGTCTCGAATGCTCTGAAGAATCATAGCTAAATATTAACATCTAAAATTGTAATCTTATGAATATGAAAGACAAGATTTAAAAATCCATTGTAGATTCTGTCTATTGTTTCTATTTTATTCTCTTGTCTCTCTTTGCTCATGTGCTGAAATGGAAGATTTTTGGGGATTGATTAACCATAGATTCTTGTAACAGCTGAACTGGGAAATAGTGACTTAATCACCATCATGGTTATTAAAGAGTGTAAACAAATTAAAAGTCTCAAATCAGCTAGAATAAAAATCAGGTGTTTGGATGTATTAAATCTAATGCATTTCAGAAAAAAATCTTTCAGCTTTTCACATGTACTCCTCCATTACAATTCTCATTTATAAGTAAGCTTCAGTAGAAATTAAATAATTTCTCAGCCGAGTTAGGAAATAAATTGCAAAAGCTTTCATATCCAGTTATACATGAACTTGGTGGAGTATGTGATTATGTGCCATTCAGTTGGTATAAACTCTCACAGCAAGAAAAATAGATTTTATTCAGGATGAGTTGTCCCTTACCTAGTACTTCAGGTCTTCTACTGATGCATGCATCTTCTTGCTGCTGGTTATCCTATTATTTTTTCTTTTTTCTTTCACCTTCTCCAGCATAATAGACTTTTCCAGAGAACTATGCTTTTTATATTTTGTCTAAAACATGATGATTTGAGCCTGCTTATTTGCATCTCAAGTGAAAATTCTGGATTGATTTCCATTTTTTAGTCTTCAGAGCTTTCCATTATAAGCTTAGGAATCTTCTCCAACACCAAAGTTCAAAACTGTCAATATTCCTTCTATCCTGCTTCTTCAAAGTCCAATTTTCACTTCTGAAGTGTGTCTCAGGAAAAACCATTCCCCATACAATTCTGAAATTTGTACATACAGACGCATCACAGTATCTCAGTATCTTTTTCAACACCTTCCTTGTTTTTTTAACTAGTCCATGGTCTATTTCTTGACTGTTGGTTTCTTTAATGTTGACAGTTGATCCTAAAAAGCAGACATTATACACCATTTCAGTACCTTCACTGTCAGTTCTAAGGCTGGTTGCTTATCATTAATTTGGTCTTTTTTATACTGAAGTCCTTTTTTGACTGTTTTCTTTACTTTCACTATTAGAGTTTGCAGATCACACATTTATGACACACATAAAAACCAGGTGGAGTGTCAATTTCACCATTTGACTTTCATCTTCACTTTTTTTATCACATTTTGTGGATACACCATTATTGTATAATTGCTTGTTGTCTGTTCCAACAGCTCTGAAATTCATTGTAAGTTCTTTCCTGAAATGTTTGTTTTTCTTGGTTTTTACTTCTCTTTTCTTTTTGGCACTTATCCCAGGTTTCCCCCCACCACCACATCCTGTTTGCTTTTTTCTATTTCTTGGTCTTGGATAGTGTCTTTTAATAGTCATACTTCTTTTATGTTATTTCAAAGTTTCTCTGATTCCCCATCACTGAAGTTTAGGATTTCCAAGCAATTGCTGATGTTCTGCTTGAAAATGCTGGGTGTGTCTTCAAGATCTTCTTTTAGGAACTGATTGCCCTTTTTCTTCCACTTTAACTTGACTTGGAACTTGTACAGTGATTTCTTACACAGTCAGCCCCTGGCTGTATCTTTGCTGTTATAACTGAGCTCTACTATCCCCGGGTAAAAAAATATAATCAATTTGATTTTTGTGTACTCCACCTGGTGATGTCCATATATATAAATATTATTTTGGTTATTTAAAGACTGCATTAACACTAAATAAATCATTGCATTGGTAGAAGTGGATAATCCATTCTCTTGCTTCACTTCAATTCTCTAGACCATACAGTCCAACCACATTTTCCTCCTCAATATTTCCAAATTTGGTCTGACAGTTTCAGATTGAATTTAATCATATATCTCATGATTTTCTTCTAGATAAATGGCTGGAATATAAATTCATCTTCTTCCAATCCAGCTTCCCTCAATGTATATTTAGTAAATATGAATATTAAAATGAATAAATGTTTGCTCCACTGCACACAAGCATACATTCACATAAAATGATGCCTTCACAAGTCCACTATTATACACAAATATAATGAATTTTAGTAGACATAATCCTTTCTGATCAGTAACATTGTCATATTTCTGAGCCTAGGATTGTTGAAGAAGACAGAGATGATCTCATTGAAGGTACAGTGTTTTTGAACTAGTAGCAAAGATTTGGCATAACATTTCCAACCAAGGTTTCTGCTTCAGTGCTAAGCTGAAGGACACCACCACCTTCTCCATGCTGCGAAAATAGATTAATAAATGCACATCCACATCTTTTTACTTGTCAGGAATGTTACTACATATCCTCAGGGTGTAATTTCGTTTTACAGTTTTCATTCCCCTAAGCATTTGTGTGGTGACATTTTTTTGACAGACAGAGGGACATGGATGTGTGCATCTTTATGGGAATTCTCTGTCTAGATTGTAAAATCAATACTGAATCAAATGTAAATGTATCATCATCTCTGAAATACTGAAATGCCACGTTCAGTTTTCCGACAATTGTCATTTAATAATAAATTGGCTTTTCTTTTCCCTTCCATTATTATTGATTAAAATATAAGAAAAATAATCAGTACTATTTTAGATGGAGGGGGTGGTTTAAATCAAACATGGTCTCAATGCCATGTTTGGCAAGCAATGTCTAGTTTTCTTAATTTAACCCCAAAAACTGATATATGATCTCCTGTGGGATTATTTAGGGTTGAGATTGGCAAGAATAGAAGACCAGAGTCCCAAAATCTGTGCTGGTTCTTTATTGCCTTTCTGGTGATATTCAACCTGATATACATGATGAAGTATTTGGAAAAAGGTGAAATCCTATTCACATTTTTTCTTAAGAGTATTTAGATTTGAGTAGACATCCATAGAGATACAGACCCACTTGTCAATTGATGACCAGTGTGTACATATAAACATACACCTATCAACTTGTTTTAAAACACTTCTACAAGCTAAATAAATTTGTATGCATACATTGTGTAGCAAGCTTTATTGTAAATTTGAAAAAAGTGTGGGTATCCTATTATTATGTTATGTCCAGAAGGGCAACCTGGGAAAGTTTTCATGAAACTGCAAAGCCAAAGATTTCTAGTAGAGATGGCTTAAGAAGTGTTCTTCTATTCTTTTATTGTCTCCACCTTGATTTTGCTAACTATGTTTAGGATCTGAAAATGAGAAACACTTTCAGTTTTTGCTGTTCATGAAACAAACTCCCTTTTCTCAAGACTTGTCAAACATTTTTAGAAGCACTGTAAGTTATCTTTGTTGGAGGCAGCTTGAGTGACAGGCACAGCACATCAGAATGGTCAGTTTGTTCATTTTTTAAAAAAATAACTTTACATTGCAAAAATATATTAAACAGAGCTTCTTTTGGCAATCTTACTTGAAGCCACTCAGTTTCTTAACAGTGAAATCTATCACACCAATAATCAGCTTTTCTATGTGCACAATGGACTGAAGGAACTAGAGTCACTTCACACAAATCCTTTTCATCATCTTTTTTAAAATCAGTCCTAGACCTTTGATGATCTCAATGCCTTACTAAACCTGACCATGCATTTTTCTGGTTTTGACCAGTTATATAAAATGAGGGGAAAATATATTGTACAATACTGAGCCTCCTTGAAAATCTATTGACTTTGTTTTTGCTTCATCATGCCTCACGGATTCTGGTCACAGCAAAGCTTTTGTTCAGCATCCACTACAATCTACCAATATCGGCAACTTGTGCTGTGCAAAATGTCCAAATGTGAAAAGTTTTAAAGTACTCCTGTTCCTGAAGTTAACAACTCTTTTGAGTTCAGAGCAGCTGTTCCAACTTTATTGGAAGTGTCCCAGTGATCTTCTGACATTCTAGAAGTAATCCAATTCAAACAAACTCATTTTAACTTCCAAACACTTGTTCTATATTTGAAAAAAATTGCTACCTTAAATTGACAGTGAAAGTCAGAACAAGTCCTTTTAAACCATCATGCTACAACCATTGTGTAAAGCTTGCAAAAACTGTCATGCAATTCTTACACTGTGGGGTCTTTTAGAAGAAGTAAAAGTGAGGACATCTTTACAGAAGTGTGGCTGCCCCCATAACAAATGCTCATTATTTTATTGTGAAGGGAGAGGGGCACAGGTAGAAAGAAACTATGACAAATGTGAGTGGGAGTGCTAGCTATTTATTTTTCCTTTTTTGTAGACTAAGGAGTAGGAGATTTTTTTATTAGTTCAGGAACTGTGACAACTCAAAGGGCAAGTTGCTCTTTGAGTCCCACTTTTGAACTCTCTTATTTAACAGCTGGAGGGAGAATTGATTGACTCATGATACTCCTGCCTACACTCAGAATTTCAGGGTTAATAAAAGTGAAGACAAACAAAAGTCAGTTTCAAAGTGGTTTGTGGGAGATCAAGGACTGCAAACAGAGTTAAACCTGTGCCACATGGCCTTTAGCCCAAATTGTAGAAAAATAGCAAAGCAAATAAGCAGCATGTTGTGCACAGATTTCTGAACAGTTGTATAACCTCTGGAGGAGAAGCCAATATAGATTTTTTTTCATATAGTATGTAACATGAAACAGTAAAAACGGTAGAAGTACAGCTATTAATCAAAAAGTGAATACTGACATGAAAACATCTAAGACTCAGACTTTGGTGGAGTACTGATAGGTTTATGTTTTTTTTTCTGGCCTGTTTTTCACATTAATCAGCCTTTTATTTGTTTGCACCTGCATACTTCCCAGTCAATTCCCATATCCATGTCAGAGCAAGTACACAAGTCACTCACTAATAAAACTGCAGTGAAGTTAAAACCTTAAACCTTAAAACAAATTATATGGCAAAACAGAATAAAGGGCAAGGAAAAAATATATCAGGGGGAAGAATTTATATTGCCTGTATATGTCTCTAGAGAGCCAGTTTGATGGTTAAGGCACAAGGCCAGAAACCAGGCTCTGTAATGCCTAGTTCTGCCTTAGGCACAAAACCATCTGGGTGACCTTGACCAGTACATTTTCTCAGTCCTAGAAAGGAAGCAATGGGAATCCACTGATATCTTGCCAAGAAAATGGATTTGTGTTAAAGTAGTTGCCAAGAAACTAAATTGAAGGTATACACATTCACCTACATGTGTTCTCTCTCTCTCTCTCTCTCTGGAAACAATATTGTAAATATTGGGATTAGGGTAGTCTCAGTGAATAGCCTCTTATTATTCCAACGTTAGCCCCTTTAAGCAATAGCAGTAGCATTCAGCTGGGGAATTCTGGGAGTTGAAGCCTTAGCATCTTAAGTTTCTAAAACAACATTTTTTTTAACCAACTGTCAAAATTGGTAAATGCTTCATCTTAGAACAAAGGACAAGGAAGAAAATTTATTTTAGCCCAGTCCAGAATTCTGAACTCACAAGACTTTCTAAATATATGGTGAGTGACAGAGAAACTGAAGTCTATTTTTCCCTTTACTATTAAGATATTACAAGGTGTGGAAATGTCATGACTGCATAAATAAATCTCTTCCCCAATGAGGTGTTAAATATGGGGGATTTAACTGAGTCTGGCCATCATATATCAAGCTATGATTCATGGTATGTGAACTAGCACCAAAAGAGTTGGTCTATTAAGTTTTCTAGGAGACTATGGATAATAAGGAAGCCACATTTTCATTCCAAGCTTTCAGATGATTCGTAATGCATTGCTTTTTGTTTTTCTTTAGTTTTTTAAAAAACAACAACAACAATAACTTGTATTTACATAATTCCCAGTGTCTCTATAGGGTCTTAAATTTATTTCTGTATGCAAGAAAAATTTCCTGAACTAATAGTATCTACTTTGCCTACTCTCCCTGCTTTTCTAGTTTATGTTTGCCAACATTATGCAATTTGGCATTCACCAGTTATGCTAGACTTCAACACCTATAATTCCCAGTCAGCCTGGTATTGGTTAATGACTCCCATCATTTCTGATAGATGTTTGTGAAAGAGTGATCCATTATTTTTCCTTGAGTTCATTGCAGGAGAACCACATCATTTTAAACAAATATCACTAGAAAATTCCAGCGATGCTGACCATTTTTAATAATGTGGGCATTTCTCCATGATTGGTGATGCAAGATAATGAGGCTGACAAACTGAAGCAGGATGGGAGGATGTGTCTTAAAATGCAAAATTGATTTGACAGCTCTACCAATTATATTTCTTTGCCCTATGACAACAATTAGCTGCAAAGCAAATGTATGTGGACATATCTCAAAGATGGTGTTTTTAGACGTTTACTGTGCAGAGGGCACACAGGCATCAGTAGCAGTTCTAAATTATTTTACTAATGTCCATTTCCTCTGATGGCCTCCTATTCAGACATTGAAATATTGGAGATCATCTCCTCTGGGACCTTCCTTCATGTTTAGCCTGCCCTCTACACTGGGGCAGGAAAGCTAATTGCTACAGAGCAAGCAGATGGCTTTATGAAAGTTCAAAATGACAGCAAGCCTCTGTTGGTAAATTATACTCCAAACCAAACCTTCTCCACCTTTCAAGGGTCAGATGAAAATTCCTCATGGTTAACACTAAGCAGTTTTTGCTATTGCACAGATAGAGAGGAATGTTTGAATTCTACTCCCCTGTGGGTCAGTCCAAAGACAAGCATTTGTGTCCCATGCCCCAGAGAGATAGGTTGTCCATTTTTATGAGGATAGTTCAAGATGTTGGGCATGTTTAATGTGGAAAACAGGCAATTAATAGGCACCATTGATCTTTAAATAATTGGCATGCTGTCACATAGATGATGGAAAATAAATTAAAAGTATCCCTTGTGAAGAAAAAGTTGAACTCTTTCACTGTGGACCTGATTCTTTTGGATCATGTAAATTCTTCTTTCTTTCTTTTTTTCATTTTCCACATTTGTTTATTAAAACTGATATAAAACAAAACCTGTAAAAAAATACCAGTTGTTTGGGGCTTTTTAAAAAATAACAGATATAAAGAAGTTATCGTCTTGGACCCCCCTTCCTCTTCTTCTTCCACATCTTCTTCCATGTCCTCTTCCACATTCTCTACCTGAAACTGCCTCCCTTTGTTTGGATTTGACTTTTGGTTCAACATCCAACCAGCAAAGTATCAAAGGCAAACTGTCTGGCAGAATAAAATATCTGATATTATTGCTTCAAATGCTCAATGGACAGGTTCTCTGTTCTTCAAAGTCATCTTTAAAGCTTTAAGATGGGTATTCATGCTGACATCCACTCCCGTTCCATGTACCTGAAATCCCATTTTTCAGTTCAATGGTGACAGTTTCATGACTAAGTTTCATAAGAAGCTGAATGAGTTTCATGGCAGAAAGCCAATAGGCGCAATTTGAAGCGGCTAAACCAGATACAGATGGCTCCCCAAAGGTGAGAAGCCAAAAGGAATGATGAAAAATTGAGCTTGGCACAGCCACCTCAAACTAGGCCGCTTCCATTACTTGGGAAGGGAAGCTACGGTAAGTTCTTCTTTCTTAAAAATGGTTTGGTTTGATTTCATCATCATCATCACCATCAGCATCCACATTGAAAAGCCATTTTCAGCTGTCTATTTCCCACAAGGTTATGAAATTGAAATACACATTAAGTGGTGTGTATTTGTTTTGTAAATGAGGAGGTGTTATATAATTGATCTTGTAACATATGCAAAGCAATCTTTCTGGCTTGTATCTGCCGCAAATATCCAGGGTATTAAAAATAAAAAAAATCACCAGTAGTTTCTATATTATTTATTTGTATATTCCACATTTTAATCATTACAATGAAACGTTACAAAAGGAAGACCCTGAGTAAGATGTAAAGACTCCTCTTGAATTTATTTGAAATTAAATTACAACTATCCCAAATCAATTCTATGTACTTTAATAGTATCCACTTCACAATTAGTCATACTTCACAATTAGGACCAGTTGCCATAGAGAAATAGACTTTTCATTTTTCATGGTTACTATAAACCAGGGATAGTGACTTGTACTCTCCAGATGTGACTAAGGGACAACTTGCAATAGTACCAGTCAGCACAGGAATCCTTAAGAGATGCTAGTTCAGCAATGTGAGAGGACCATAATTTTCCCACATTGAGAAAAAATGCATTGTCTCATGGAACTGGTAACTTAAGAAAGTCATTTAGCATTTTCTTCCACAGTCTTTCACAATATGGCAGGGACATATCTAAGTTTTGGTAGAATCTGATAAATGACTCAATTGCGTGATATATGGAAACATCTAATTTGATGAAGGTTCCCAATAAAAGGACTTAAAGTAAATCAGGAACATTCATGACAGATGTTCATATTTTATAGTTGTTATGTATGCAGGTTTGAAATCATTGGTTTAGTTTGAATTGTTCTTGTAAAGTGTTGAAAATGATTGGATTAAAAAGTGCGGGAAAACCCTGCACTCTGATTGGCTGTCAGCTGCAGCTGCCGGCTATAAGTAGCAGCCACAGCAAAGCCAGTCGGGTCCGTTCTGAGTTGAAGTCACAATAAACTTAAGAGCTGAAGCACTCCGTGTCTGCCTCTCTATGCAAACTTAACACTGGCAACAAGGATGGGATTCGCCTGAAGAGAAGGCAACGTGGAACAGAAGAAGAGTGAGATGACTGCGCTGAACACCCCCCCAGCCCCGTTCGATCCGACGGCAGAAGACTGGGAGTCGTATGCAGATCGTTTCCAAATGTATCTGGAAGGAAACGATCTAGCCGACATTTCTGAGAAGCAGAAGAGGGCGGTCTTTCTTATGTACTGCGGTCCGGCAGTTTTCAAGATGGCGAAGGCATTAGCGGGAGCTGCAGACGTGAAGGTAATGGACTGGCCTGATTTGGAAAGGTTGTTAAGAGCCCATTACGCCCCACAAGTGTCATGCCTCATTAAGAGACACGAGTTTTACCGTCATGATCAGGGGGATCAAGAAAGCATAAACGACTTTGTGGCAAATTTAAGAGACATTGGGGGTGCATGCGAATTCAACAGTTTAGAAGAGGCCATGCGCGATCGATTTGTCCTGGGCCTTAAAGACAATGTGCTGCAGAGCAAATTATTAATGAAACCTAAGATCACGCTGAAAGAAGCCATAGAAGAAGCATCTTCAGCAGAAGCTACCAAGTCCTCAGCAGCAGCCATGAGGAAGATGAACAGGGCCATGAGCCATTCTGATGGGGAAAAGTCCACTGCGAATCATTGTGAGGAACTAGATTCTGAGTCAGATTGCAGTGAGGTGGAGGAAGGAATTTACAGACTCAGAATGGAGTAGAAAAAGAAAGACCTGGGAAGAAAGAGGCAAGATTTCTACTGCAGAGGTTGTGGGGAAGCCACCCCGCACTGAATGCAAGTTTCTAGACACCATTTGCCTCTGTTGTGAAAAAAGAGGACACCTAGCAAGAGTCTGCAAATCATCCAGAACTCCACCAAGCAGAAGGAAGTTTGCTGCAACCAAAGACAAAGAATTCAAGCCAAACAACCTCAATGAGAAAATGGGGCGCAGCACAGAAGCAAATGGGAAGAATGAAACTCATCAAACAGTAACTATTGGTCATTGTTTCCCCTTAAAAAACAAGTGCATGTCAAGGTACTTATTGAAGGAAGGCCTTGCCAAATGGAAGTGGACTCAGGCTCCTATTTATCTATGGTGTCATGGGACACTATTCACAGACTACATCCAAACATCCAAAAGAATCACTTCAGGAAGCAAACATTGACTCTTAAAGACTACCAAGGGAACAAGATTCCAGTAGTTGGAACAAGAGAATTCAACATGAAGTTCAAAGGCCACACCAAGCGTCTACCCCTGACCATCATAGACAAGGATCGCCCAAGTCTGCTGGGACTTGAATGGTTCAACCCGCTGGGCATTGAGGTGACCGGCATCAATCATGTGAGCAAAACTGAGTGGGAAGAGGCCTTGAAGTCTGAATTTCCAGAGATCTTCAGCAACGGATTAGGCAAGTACTTGGGGACCCCATCACCTTTAACCTAGATCCTAAGGTACAACCAATCCGTTTAAAACCCAGAAGGGTTCCATTTGTCTTAAAGGAAAAAATTGATGCACAATTAGATAAACTAATAGCTCAAGGGGTTTTAGAGCCCACTGACCACTCCAGGTGGGAGACACCCATAGTCACACCAGTCAAGGCTGATGGGTCTGTGAGAATCTGCGGAGACTACAAGGGGACATTGAACCATGCACTACAACAGAGTGCATATCCAGTTCCAGTAGTGCATCATTTATTACATTCTCTGGGCGGGGGCACAGTTTTCGCCAAATTGGACCTGGCACAGGCATATCAACAGTTAACAGTTGATGATGCCACTGCAGAAGCCCAAACCATTGTAACCCATAGTGGTGCTTTCAAATGCAAAAGGTTGCAATTTGGAGTAAGCGTGGCACCAGGCATCTTCCAAAGCCTTATGGAAAGGATGCTCCAAGGGTTGCCAGGGGTGGTGCCTTACTTTGATGACGTTTTAATCTCTGCTGAAAATGATACTCAGTTACACGAGAGACTCAGAGAAGTCCTAACCAGATTCAAAAAAGCGGGATTAAAAGTCAAAGAAGAGAAATGCACACTTAGAAGTGACAAAGTAGAATTCTTGGGTTACATGATTGATAAACATGGCATCCACCCCACCAAAGTTCAGGCAATCAAAGAAGCCCCCAGGCCAAAATGCAAAACAGATTTGCAAGCATTTTTGGGACTCATTAACTTCTATCATATGTTTCTACCTCAGAAGGCAACCACTGCAGAACCCCTACTTAGATTACTGGACAAAAAATCTGCATGGGTCTGGGGCAGAAAGGAACAAGCTACATTTAACAATATTAAGAGACAAATCACGTCTGATTCTGTACTAATACAGTTCTCTGAGAATTTACCTGTTGTACTGACTTGTGATGCATCCCCTTTGGAGTGGGGGTGTTGAGCCACATGCTTCCCAGCGGAAGGGAAGCCCCTATTGCATTTTACTCTCGCACTTTGACTAAAGCAGAGAGAAACTACAGCCAACTGGACAAGGAACCTTTGGCAATTGTAGCAACTGTCAAGAAATTCCATGAGTATCTATATGGGAGAACATTTATTATTGTCACAGATCACAAACCTCTTTTAGGTATTGTGGCAGGGGACAAACCAACCCCCACGATCCTGTCACCAAGAATGCTGAGATGGACTGAATTTCTTGCTGCTTATTCATACAAACTCATCCACAGGCCTGGAAAAGACATTGGGCACGCAGATGCTTTGAGTCGCTGCCCACTTCCTTCAAACACTGAGGACCCTGCTCCTGAGACTTACACCTTTTTTCTAGAAACTGTTGCCAAGCTTCCAGTACATGCTGCTGAAATTGCCAGAGAGACTGCCAAAGACACCTTATTGGCTCCTATTATAGGCTGGATTAAGAAAGGTTGGCCTCTTCAAGATCTACCTCACCTTGCCCAACCTTTTAAGTCCAGGCAAACTGAATTATCTGTATTAAGAGGATGTATTTTGTGGGGTAACAGGGTGGTTATTCCTGCAAAACTGCAAAGAGAGGTTTTGGAAATGTTACATGAGGGTCATCCTGGTATTGTAAGGATGAAGGAATTGGCCAGGAGTTATGTATGGTGGCCAGGTATTGACAAAATGGTTGAAAACTGGGTTGCATCCTGTCCCAACTGTCAGATAGTCAGGCCTGCCCCACCTCTCGCCCCCAAACAGGAATGGGAATGGTCCAGGATTCACATTGATTTTGCTGGCCCTACCAGAGGGCACACTTTTTTATTATAGTAGATGCATATTCCAAATGGCTAGAGGTTATCCTTATGGCATCCACCACAGCTGAAGCTGTCATCAAACAGCTTAAGAAACTTTTTGCAACTCATGGGTTACCTGATGTCCTCATTTCTGACAATGGTCCTCAATTTACGTCCAACCTTTTTGAATCATATCTAGCACAGCAGGGTATCAGACATGCCCTGACAGCCCCTGGGCATCCTTCGGCCAGCGGCCGGGCTGAACGAATGGTACGATTTATCAAGGAAAAACTTCAGCAATTGGGTCCAGGGGACATCACTGAGAAAGTTGAAAAACTACTCAGTGTCCAGCATATCACTCCCAACCCCTCAACTAACTTAACCCCAGCCGAGTTGTTGATGGGTAGGAAACTCAGATCTCCCCTTGACCGCCTTCATCCCACTTACGCACCCAACGCACCACTAGATTTCACTAGCAAAATTTGCACATTCATTGTGGGTGATTCTGTTTATGCTAAGAACCTTCTGGGTGAACCATTATGGATTCCTGCTGAGATAACCCAAATCACAGGCCCCAGGTCTTACAGGGTACAAACGGAGGATGGTGTCCTCTGGAGCAGGCACATTGATCAGTTAAGATCCAGATTGCCTCAGGAGCATCGCCCTTGCTCCTCTCTGGTCCCCATACCTACTGCCTCTTCTAGGGGAAGGGAGGATTATGAGGGTAATCAGCAAGCAAGAATCAACCCCATGTGTAATGAGCTAACACAACAGGAACCATTCCAAAACCTGTCACAGTGCAAACAACCATTTTCACAAATGGAAGATTTCACTACCTGACTTAGGTGCTGACATTGGGTTGGAGATGGATTGGGAGGAGAGACCAGGTTGTAGTAATCAAGCAGGTTCTACCATTACTAGAAGTCCAAGTAAGGAAATGTCAACAGACACATTTCCTTCCTCACAAGGTGAGAACCCTTAAACACCTGAACCACGTAGGTCTCAACGTACACGTAAGAGCCCCACCTATTTAAAAGAATACGTTAGATAGATGGGGTTTTGAGTATGGACTAAACCTAGTGGGGAGGGGTGTTAAGTATGCAGGTTTGAAATCATTGGTTTAGTTTGAATTGTTCTTGTAAAGTGTTGGAAATGATTGGTTTAAAAAGTGCGGGAAAACCCTGCACTCTGATTGGCTGTCAGCTGCGACTGCTGGCTATAAGTAGCAGCCGCAGCAAAGCCAGTCGGGTCCGTTCTGAGTTGTAGTCACAATAAACTTAAGAGCTGAAGCACTCCGTGTCTGCCTCTCTATGCAAACTTAACAATAGTCATTATGTTATAAAAAAGAGTAACAAAGTTTCAGTTGCTCCATATAATAGTCAGATAAGAAAAAGATGACAGAAAAGTGGAATCAAAGTGATTGACATGCTTACATTTTATCATAAGAAATAGTCCATCAACAGGTTTCTAACTCCAGTTCTTCTACAAATGGAACAAAGTAAAAGCGATACTGAATGCCCATTTGCTGTATAACAGTGCATATCTAATAGCAGCAATGATCCACAACTTACACTGATTGGTTGATTATGTGTCATGAAGTTGGTGTTGATTCTTAGAAGCAACATAGATTTTCTCCATGTCCATAAATTAAACTCTTTGCAGAAACACTGTCATCCTAACAAATGAGATTTAATTCCATGCCAAAAATAACAAACTCCCCCCAAATAATAGATAATTGCAACGTCTCTGTGGAATTTTCTATTGTCTCTAAAACCTGCATCCCAACTTCATAAAAAAGAGAAAGCATAATTCACATTCGGAAATATGAGAATTCTGTCCAGAGCAATGAAAATGAAACCTAAGTGTATGGTGAGCTTTTAGCAGTTGCATGAAACAGCATCAGTGTGGTTTTGATGGTGATAATCATGTTTTAGCATTTGTACAGTGCTTCAGAAAATTCAGAATGTATTGTTGGGCCTAAGTTTACATTAAAATTGCTGGGAGAATCTAACAATGTTAAGATAAACTTCTGCATATTTAGCCTGGCCCTGGAAAATTGTAGTGTCTCCCATGATCTCACTGCAAATTCTCTGAAAATTATCAGTTTTCCAAGGAAAGCAGAGAAATACAGTCTTGGCATAGATCTGATGCACCTTCAGAAGAAACAAAAATAATCCAATATATCACAAAAGAAAACCAAGATTCTGTACTTACAAAGAAACACGACTATGCTCCCTTCACTTCATTGATGGAGCTCATTCTGAAAAGGAATCAGGCCTTAAATCCAAAGATGTGATGATATTTTTCTCCTGGATAGAAGTTGTAATTTTGAATAGAGGATACTTAATAAAACATATGTAAAATTTTTAAAATATGTGGTTACCATTTAACAATTTAAGAACAAGCCAAGGACAATAGGGAGAAAAGGAGATGGATAACAAGAATTTCCAATAAATGAGGTAATGGCAAAATGTATATGTGATTTCCTCTTCTTTCTAATTATTATGTTGTAGTTTTAAGTATCGCTAGTTATTTACAAAAAAAATATTTTAATGAAGTGTTCCAAAAATGTAATCTGAATGAAATTCAGTAACAGTTGTGAATTGTGAATATCGTGTCATTTAAACATGTGAATATAATGTGGCAAATTCTACATTACAACTCCTCTTGCAAATATCTCTTTCTCTAGCAGTTATTGCTTTTTCGCTGTGTGTGTCAAATATCTCATATGGATGGGATCATTTTGATCATCTTTGGCTTCTCAGCCATGACATCTCTATCTGTCCACTTCTTTTGGTGCAACGTAAACACTTAATTCATTGCTGCTTTGTGATAGGACTATAAAATTATATCCCTTTCCTTCCTTAGTATTCTGATTCTTCATCCTCTGAAATCAAGTGGGGAAAAATCCAGTTGACTTGTATTGCTGAGAAATTATGGTATTATTCAGTTAAGTCTACTACAACATCAAATTTTCAGTTGCTCTGCAAAATATGACTTAACTCTAGGTTACCCTCATCTAGGGTTAAAAAAAATGGAAGTATTTATTTATCAAATTTAGAAACCACCCATCTTGTCCATGAAGTATTGAAGTGTCTGTGGCTTGTATTGTAGGAGTACAGTACAGAGTAGTGTATGTTACTCTGCTCTTAATTTCCATTATTTTGATGAATAACAAAACAATATCATTCATTCAAAAAGAACCATTTACTCAAATATCAAATTGTTTTTTTTTAAAGTGATGGGTAAAGACATGTCTTTACACAGGATGTGTATTCCAACTTTTCAAACACAGCTAGGTGATTAGATTAATTCTGTAGAGCAATAGATTCATCTATTAGAATTTCTTTTAGCTCAAATTATGGTAAGTCAGTTTTTCCAATATTAGAACTCTGGCATCAGAATGGGAATAAAGAAGGGGTGGCTGACTTAAGGAAAGGCCATATATAACTGCTGGATCCATGGCCATTTGATTTCTCTATATGCCCACTAGGTTTGGTTTGGTTTTAATTTATGCCTGGGACTGGGACAAATATAAATTTAATTCCTTCCTCTTGATTATTATAGCAAGGGTTTTTCTTATAAACAGCAAACAAACCAATAAACATTGCAAAAAGTTGATTGAGAAGACAAAGATCAGGGATCTCCAAACTTGGCAACTTTGAGACTTGTGGACTTCAACTCCCAGAATTCCCCAGCCAGCTGGCTGAGGAATTATGGGAATTGAAGTCCACAAGTCTTAAAGTTGCCAAGTTTGGAGACCTCTGACAAAGATGTTACTCTTCAATTGCTTTTGTTTTGCTGGCACAAACGTAGTGCATATTTAGAGAGTTTGGAGAGTTTTGACTTCAGAACTCTGCAAAACAGAAATCATCCATCTCATCTGGCTGCAGTTGCATTCATATTTAGCTAGAAGTAACACCCACTGAATTTAATGGGACTTGCTTCTGAATACCCTGGCATAGGATGGCAATGGAAGAGTTAAATCTGCTCTTTCATCTTCTTTATAACTTCATATTCTTAATGCTCTCATGAATTAATTTTTCATATAGTAATATATTTATCCCTTTTTTTCAGTACTGTAGTAAGTGGCAGTTTAAATGTGAACCATTCAGTTGGATATTTCAATTATAATTTAAAACTAATGGGTATGAAATATGCATGCCTTGGTGAATTTGAGAATAAATATCTTTGGGAATATTGTACATGCAAAGCAGAAGTATTAATTTGACAGTACAAACTCTGTCACATAGAAATGTTTTCCCCAATAAACTGTCAAGTGGCGCAGACATCTAAGAATAAAGAATGACTAGGGTGAAGGAGCATCTGGGCTTGCACAGAGGATAAAGATACAAGTTTGGCTTCAGCATTAAATTTTCTATAATTACCCACACAAAGGAGTTTCCAAATGCCTCAGAGAATAACCCATCTTCTATATTCCAATATCACAGATAGATGTATTGTATTCATTCTGCAACTGCAAAACACATTCTATGATCTATATTGCTTGCTCACTTTATTTTTTTTATTTATTCATTTATTTCAATTTATTCAGAGGTTGCTCATCTCATTGTCATAACTCTCACTGGCTAATAACAATTAAACTTGCTACCTAACAACAGCATAACTGTAAATTCACAATGATACCTAATGGATTTCCAAAACAACTAAGTTCTAAATTATTTATACCGCATTCGATCATGACCGGCTCATGGCTGACTCAAACTTCCATCCTCTGAGGACCCAGATTGTTGGGGACAATATGCTGACTCTATAAACCACATAGAGAAGCTGTAAAGCACTGTGAAGCAGTATATAAGTCAAAGTGCTATTGCTATTATTTGACTTATTATTTGATAATGATGAACAGCAGTTAGCTAAATAAAACCCATTAGCATCCAAAATTGCTATTATAAATAGCTGACTATTGTCAGAGAAGACTAAAGACACTGGCCATTTCTTCAATATGATCTGGGTTCTACTTCTTTCAATAAACATTTTTTTTCTTTCCAACTTTATAGAAAAGAAAAGAAACAAACGTACATAAAACAAGACTGTTACCAGTACATCTAAGCCAGACCTCTATGCCAGGTTCCTCAATGTTACCCAACATTAAAGTGTGTGCAAATACCTCCCTTTGAGTTCACTAGGCTTCCTATACATTTTTTTTAAAGGGAAGCTGATATACTACCAAGCAAAGTGCTTATCTTAAATATTATTTTTATGTACTAGAGTTTATCTGACCTGCATATAGAGACCTTTTTAGAAAATAAAAATGGTAAGCGGCTGCAGACAAATGTTTTATTTAGAAATGTCCTAAAAAAAAGTAAAAGAATGATAGAGAATATCCTGAGGCTTAGAAAAGGTGAGTGTTAAATTATTTTCATTCTGCTATACAGATGTTACAAGTAGTCCTCAACTTACAATCATGATTGGGACCAGAATTTCAATGGCTAAACAATGTACAAGCAATTCACAACTAACAACAGTTCATTTAGTGACCAAAGTTACAACAATGAAAAAACAACAACTTATGGCCATTGTTCATACTTACGACCATTGCAACATCCCCAGGATCATGTGATTTACATTCAACAACTGATTCACATTTATGATGGTTGCAATTTTCAGGGGTCATGTATCTTTAGTGACTTTCTGACAAGCAAAGTCAATGGGAAAGCCAGATTTCACTTAACAATCAACCATATTACTAATTGAACAACTGCAGTGATTTACTTAACAAATGTGGCAAGAAAAGTCATGAAATGGGACAAAACTCAACAAATGTCTCACTTAGAACATAAATCCTGGCCTCAATTGTGGTCTTAAGTCGAAGACTACCTGCATTCCTAAAGCAAGATGTCACATGACTTCATTGTTTAGCATAACCCCAGCAATCTCTGTTGCTGCTGTTAGCCAGATCTTTAAGGTTTATTTAAATACATAAGATTGTATTTTATGACTGAAATGAGATGAGACTTTATTTCCAAGTCACTTTTCCCTCATATTGCAAATATGACTAAAACCATGCTGAGTTCCTGGCTTCACATATTCCTGTCAAACCCCAAAGAGCTATTCCTGTAAGCAAAGTCCCATCCCTGCTAATGGTGCACCATTAACAAAGGAAAGATGAAATTGACTAGAGGGGGTGGAGAACTAGCCCTTATCCATTTGACTGAACAGACTTAATAAGGAAACTGCACAAAGAAACAGGACAATAGGCTCCCACGACCACTAATGTGACAAGAAACAATGGATATTAACAGCACTGTTATTCCTTAAAAAGCACTGTTTTACTTATCAATAAAAAGGTTCTTTTGTTTCCTTGTTATTCTCCCAATCAATAATATTTTCTCCTTGACAGTGAATCAGTGCCCTGAATTTTCCCTCTACAATTCAATGTTCTTACTTTTCTATTGTTCCTCTCTTTGTGAAGCTGGAACTTAATGATCATTGAAACAAAGAGTTATTTCTCTTTGATATTGTGCTCTGTTCTGAATTTTCCACAATAGGATACCAGGGCTGTGGTTGTTTGAACTTGTGGGAGCGGGAGGAAGAGAGAAAGTGAGACAGAGAGATCCCAAAGATCACCCTGACAGTGATCTCATTGATATCAGGACATTGTCCACTGTGTTGGATCTTATCAGATGGGTAGAAACCATGAGAGAAAGATAGTCTTTAAACAGACAGCAACTGTGAATTGAAAGTCTTTGTATCACATATGGAAGTTCACAGGTAATCAGTGCATACTCATACAGTAAAGGTGTTTTGTGAGAATACCAAGAAACATCCATAAATATTCATCCAGCTATATTCTTGACTAGCCACATTGGTCATGTGGTCTTCAAGGGCAGCCCAAAACTGCTTTAGTCCCTACACTTGCTTAACTGAACATCATACTTTGATTTTCTCCTTAATAAGTCAGATTTTCCATGAGATCAGGAAAAACAATAAAGAGGATTTTCATGTTCAAATAAATACCAGAACAAACTCTTTTCAAAATTTATGTTCAATGTAGCAAGATCAAGGACTAAGGGGCAAGGCCATTGCAAGTATGTAATATAATAAGGGAGGAGCAAATTAATTCTTTTGGCTTTTGGATGGCATCCTGCAGCTATTAAAATTACATATCCATTAGCTAGTTTTATTTCATTTGCATACTTGTAGGACAATAAGTAATGAATGCATATGAACTTAATAAAGTATATTAGCATTTTAGTGCACTCTGTAGCCATTTTCAACTGGATTCTGAGGCTGATAGAATTTTGTGATGACCAGAACAATATGGCTAATATACAGAATAAATATAAATAATCCTTGACTTATGACCACAATTAAGCCCAACATTTCTGTTGTTGAGTGTGACATTTGTTAAGTGAATTTTGCCTTATTTACAACTTATGTTGCCATAGTAGTTAAGTGAATCACCACAGCTGATAAGTTGATAACATAGTTGTTAAGTTAATCTGGCTTCCCCCTTGATTTTGCTTGTCAAAAGGTTGCAAAAGGTGATCACATGACCTTGGGAAACAGCAATGGTCACAAGTATGAACCAGTTGCCAAGCATCTGAATTTTGATCACCTTATCATGGGGATGCTACAAAGGTTGTAAGCGTGAAAAATGGTCATTGTCCTTTTTTTAGTGCTGTTGTAAGTTTGAAGATCACTAAATGAACTGTGGTAAGTCAAGGGCTACCTGTAATGCATATTTATTCTCCGCAAAGCCATCATTTGGTCTTTGTTCAACAAGCCTTTGCTTTAAACACATCCTAGTCCTGCTGTTCTGATCCATTCATGCATGTATATCTTGTATAATATTTTGTAAAATAAATCTTTTTGCTGCCCTATTGATCTAGTATTGATTTCAGCTGCCACTGTTCTAGAAAGATAACTTAAAAAAAACTCATTTAGGAGGTTTTCTGGCTGTTGGCAGAGTAAAATGTGGAATTCTAAATTTCCTTTATGACAATTAAAGCTGTAGTTGCCCTTGAAAACATATAGGCAAAAGACTTGGCTTGTTTGTTTCCTCTGTTTTCCCTGTACTGTAAACTGGTCCCGGTGCTTGTCATTGAAATGTTGCTTTGTTTTTGTTTGTGTGCTACCATATTAACCTAAATTAATGTAAGCAATTAAAATGCTCATTATCTTAGGCTCGAAAATTAAGTGCTAGTTTGTAGAGCAGCACCTTTGGAGAGCAATATTAGAGCGAGCATCTCACAAACACATTTATAAATGGAAATGAGAAATGCAGAGGAGACATTGGGCTGATTTAAAGCCTTTCAAGTGAGCTGGTCAGGAGATTAATGCTTATGGCATAAAATTATGACAGAATATGTTGAGGGGAGAGTCCCCTCACCTGCTAAAATTAGATCCTTTCCCAATACATTCCTGCATTCCACACACCTCCATTCAAGAGTTCTGTACTCTGCAGAGGGTTCTAATTTATATGGAAGCCTACCTGCCATGCAGAAGCTCTCTTCTGGAAGACAGCAGTTGATGCCAAGTGGAGTAAGGATTATGGTAGAACCCAGGGGAGAATGTTCTTCTTTACAGAACAAGAAGATTATGATTAGGGAAACATGGCCACCATTGTCAAAGTTAATTTAACTCTGCATCTGCACTAAGAAAAAGAATGGATCATATGCAGATGAACATTTTTTTTTCCAAAACAGGGCATCATCAAAGAAATCACATTTATATGATATTACATAATAGATTGACAGAAATGTAGAATAAATAGCTTTTTTGTCAAACTATACATGCATTCCAGTTGGGATCACTCTCTTTGTTTCATCCCTAGCATTACCCAATACAACCTTGTTGACTTTTGTTGTTCTTGTTCCATTCAGCTGTGTCTGATTCTTAGAAACTGACTGTATGAGTCCCTGCAGTTTTCTTAGCAAGGTTTTTCAGAACTGTTCTGTCTCCTTCCTAGGGTTGAGAGAAAGTGATTGGCTCAAGATCACCCAGCTTGCTTTCCGCTTAAGGTGAGATTAAAATTCACAGTTTTCTCATTCTAACCTCATACCTTAACCAGTTAGACTAGACTATACTAGACCAGACCAGACCAGAGCAAACCAAACCAAACCAAACCAAACCAAACCAAACCAAACCAAACCAAACCAAACCAATCCAATCCAAACCAAACCAAACCAAACCAAATGCAAAAAGAAGAAAGATCTGGCCTACTGCTTTATTCAGTGTAGATTTAAAAAAATAGAATGGAACTGGTTGGTGTGTATTGCAACCTCTAATAGTATGAACTCTGTAAGGAATTGAACTGTATTGTAACTGAAAAAATAAGATAAGAATCATCTGTAAAAAAATTCCTTCCTTCCTTCCTTCCTTCCTTCCTTCCTTCCTTCCTTCCTTCCTTCCTTCCTTCCTTCCTTTACATGTTAAACATTTAGATATGCAATAACATACTTTCCATCTAGAACTCAATAAACTCTAAATCATTCATTCCCTAAATATGCATGGCTTTGGATTCTGATATTTTGAATTTTCAACATATATTTAATTCAAATTAATATCTAATAATAGCATAAATGGCTGTTTAAATGGAATTTATTATCCTGTATCCTACCCTTTAATGTATTTTACAATGGTTGAACATGTCTTCTAACCTCTCCCCCCCCAAAAAAACCCACATGTGAACAGAAATTTATTTATATACTTACTTACTTACTTACTTACTTACTTACTTACTTACTTACTTATTTTATGGGATTTCTATGCTGCCCTATCTCCCGAAGGACTCAGAGAGGCTCACAGAGATAAAAACAGAAATGCAAAAGTTAGAAAACAATTAAACAAGAAACCCCACTTACTGTACATTAACATTAAAACCACTAACAAATCTAAAAGCAAATTGAAAACCCCTTCACTCCAGGTTGGCAGATCGAAAAAGCCAAGTCTTTAGGTCATGACGGAAAGAACGAAGGTCAGGAGCCAGCTGTAGCTCCATGGGCAGTTGGTTCCAAAGGGCAGGCGCACCCACAGAAAAGGCCCTCCCCCTGGGAGTCGCCAGCCGACATTGTCTGGCCAATGGCATCCTAAGGAGATCCTGCCTGTGGGAGCGCACAGGGCGATGGGAAGCTGTTGCTGGCTGCAGGTGCTCCTGCAGAAATGACATTAGCATTTCTGACTTGGACTATAATTGAGCTCAGCAAATATGTTCAAATAATACATAACCTGATGCTGCATATATTGTTTTGGGGCAATGGGACTAGATTTCATTTCACATTGCTATATCAACCAGCCATCAACAATGCCTTGTCATTTCAATGTGTCACATATTTTATTTGCCAACTTTGAAATCATATGTTAGTATCCTCTCCGCTTCCATCTGGAACTAGGAGGAAACAAAAAACAACAACATTGTTATACAGTTCACAGCTTTGCTATCCTTGTATTTGCCCAATTTGAGTGAAATGAAATCAGGAGAATTCAGAAGAGTCCCACATAAAGGAACTGGGGATCAGCTACATGGTTTTGTTATGGTTCTGCTTCTACTTTGAAACTAGTCTTAGATTACAGATTTGGGAAAGCACTGTTGCCCAAGAGCTGTTGAGTACAAAAGGCGCTATTCCAATTCCCCCTCCCTACTAAGAACAATTGTCAGAGCTGAATGTCATCTTTATACGGATTATACTGAGATCTACTTCTTATTTCCCTTATTAGGTCTGTCAGTCTTCGCGATAAGTTTTCCCCAGGCAGGATGAAGGCTAGATAAAGTGGAATCTGGACAAGAGTGACAGTTGCTGGTCAAAGTCAATTCTGTCAGATTAGAAAAGGTTTTGCCTGCCCTTGTATAGTGTACACTTCCACAAAAGAGAGTCCATTATAGGTGGCACTCAGAAAGAAGGCTATAATCCATTCTTAAATATGTTGGTAAAATGGGGGTTGTGATTCTAGCCTCTTACTAGTTGAGGATAGTGAAATAACATGGTATCAGATATATATGTGTGTGTCTGTGTGTGTGTGTGTGTGTATGTGTAATTCGTTATAGTTCACAGTCTGTTCCACATTTCATATTATTATTCTTTGTACTTTTCAGATATATTGCCTTCAACGTATGTTGAGAACCCATGTCCTCTTTAGTAAAGTGCAGATGTTCTGCCTTTTAATGGTTAAGTTATGAAACAGAGACCATGGCAGCCTTGCCTTTCCCTGCCAAAAATATTGGTTTATCCTTGTGCTGAACAAGAACTGTTTGCAAAGCAAGTAGAACCAGCTCCCCTTCAGTTTATTATCCTTTCAGTTTCAGTCAAAGACCATCAAAGTCAAAAAGTCCACTGATTATGATGGTTATGCCATCTGGAGTACCAAGTCATGTCATTATTTAGTTTCACTAATACTGTATTTGCTGGTTTGTTGCCAGAACCCCTGCGGGGTTGTAAAACACCCATCTGGCTAAACTCCACTGATGGAGACCACTTATTAAAATATTCATATTTAACTCTAGAGAGTCATCAAACCATGTCAACATGCAACTCAAGGAAAATTTTCTTCTTTCACATCCCTGTATAGTTATAGTAGAGCTGAGCAAAGTTTGAAAGCATGCTTTGTTTTGATTGAAGGTTTGTTAGACACAATTTAAAAGCAATGTACCAAGTATAGTTGTACTCTGTGAATGGAGCAACTGCTCACTTTGCTTTTCCTAGGAAGAGTATCTTCTGATTATATAAAGATGCCAATGTTATCAGACTCAGGTATTCATCTCATCATCCTAGCCAAGATGCATCTCACGTATATGATATGAAAGAACTCTGCAGCTACCCTACAGTTTATGAAATCAGTTAGCAGAATCACACCTTATAATCTTGTGGCACAGAATTCCATAGTAGGTTCTACCTGGTGTTCTGCTGTGGCTACCTGTTTTGCCAATTTATATAGTAGCCTGATTAAAAAAAGTTAAGTTCACTTAGGGAAAAATAATGATAAAGAATTCCTGGGTACAAATAAATTTAAAAAATTAAGGGCCTTGGTGGCTCAGGCTGTTAATTGCCTGCCAGCTGCCTACAACTGCTGTAGGCTTGAATCCCACTAGGCTCAAGGTTGACTCAGCCTTCCATCCTCTGGGGTAGGTAAATTGAGGACCCAAGATTGTTGGGGGCAATTAGCTGACCTTGTAAAAATGCCGCTTAGTAATAAGCAGGCATATACAATGGAATGAAGGCTATTGCACACTGGGTTGTATCCCAAAAATTGTAAGCCACCTTGAGTCTCCGGAGAAGGGTGGCATATAAATGTAATTTAAAAAAAAGATCAGAGATAAAATTTTGAAAAATCTTTTATAGTGTATAGTAAATATAAAAGATGAATGCCAAATGAATTGAAGCATACACAAAGAAAACTTTTGGAGAAATATTCCTTTTTTACTTAAAAAAATACAGTCATCAATGAAGATTGGGGGAGGGGGAGGAATTCCTACAGACATTCGGGAATCATCTGATGTCCTTTAGCTGCCATAAGCAAAAATGTAGCTTTAAAGAAAAAGAAATAAAAAAGTTGCAGTCATGGACAATATAAGTGAAACTATAACTACTGGCTTCTTATAATTTAACATTCTGGGCTTGTCAGCTGGCAGCCAGGTTCAAGACCAATGCACTGTGCAATGGAGTGAGCTCCCATTACTTGCCCCAGGTCTTGTCCACCTAGCAATAGCAATAGCACTTAGACTTATACATCACTTCATAGTGCTTTGCGGCCCTCTGTAAGCAGTTTACAAAGTCAGCATATTGCCCCCAACAATCTGGGTCCTCATATTACTGACCTCAGAAGGATGTAAGGCTGAGTCAAGCTTGAGCCAGTGAGAACTGAACTGCTGGCAGTCAACAGAATTAGCCTGCAATACAAATTCTAACCAATGCACCACCATGGCTTCTCAAACTTAGCAGTTTGAAAACATGCAAATGCAAGTAGATAAATAGTTACCATTTTGGTGGGAAGGTAACCAACATTGCATGCACCTTGGTATATAGTCATGCTGGCCACATAACCCTGGAAGCAATTCTGGCTTCCTTGGCTAAGAAACAAAGATGAGCCCCATTCCCTACAGTCAAACATGACTGGACAGGGAAAACATTTACTTTTATGCATAATAATATTATATAGTTTTTCATAAAAAATGAATTTTGCATGGAACATATTTTGCATGGAACAATAAAATGCCTCTATATTTCTTGATAGTACTGATTGTTGTTCTTTTCCAAGTTAACCTATGGTAAGCTGATGCTGAGAAGGAAAACAAGATATATAAGCATCAGCATTTACAAGCTATAATGATGTCAAAATCATCAAAATAAGGTCAAATAATGCAATTATCTAATGATGTCATGACATCTGGCACAAGTATTTAAGTCATGTCCTTTGCCAGGTGTCATGATGCATGCATTATAAATGTCTCTTGTGGACAGCCAGGTGTATTGGTCTTTCAACTCTTGTCCTTTTGCATCCTTATCTCATTCAGAACAGAAATTTTCCATTTCTTTCATACTGGAAATCTTGAAGCCATTCCCACATGTAATTGAAGTCTAACATTTCTTTAAAGGACTGGAGCTTTTGTAATTTTCATTTATAAATGGCATTTACTTCCCAGTATTTCTTTTCAGTAAAATTCTTTTAACCACATTTTGTCCTCCAACAATCCAATGGAGCAGGCTGAGCAACCAGGTCACAAGGTATATCCACTTCATAGTGGATCTTCCCTTTAAATGTCATAATCAACTTTAAAGTTAATTTGAGCCTCAGCATAGTTCTCCTGGTGTTTCTAGTTATCTGAATGTCTTACAGAGAGTTCATTAACACTTTCCATTCAGAGATAAAATCTGAAATAGACTTCATAAAAACAGGCAGCTGCCTAGGTATGCCACTTTAGTTGTCATTTTAAGTTTAACTTTCTCATTCTTATGCTCCTAACAGAGAGATCAGTCAGGACCCCCACCTGTCATCTGACTAACTCTTAAAAACATTTTTAAATAAAATGTTTGGTCTATGAGCAAATAAAGATTAGATTTTTTTTAAATAATCCGCTTTGTTTAATTTTGTCCAGGGAGGGGTGAGGCTAAGTTTTCGAGTGATAATATCCCAATCTCATTTGAAGGGCTTTGGTGAATTAAAAAACCAGCTATTGAATGTCTAATCAAGTCTTTCCAGATGCTGATTCACAATGGTAAACCGACTGTATGTAGGTAGGGGTAAGAAAGTCATGCTAACCCGACTAGTATTCACACCTATGAAACATATTTATTGTGTCTCTGCTTACTTGTTTAAGTTGTGTGCTCAGGAGAGGCTTTTTTTACAGAAAACATAAACAATAGCTTTATTTGATAGAGAGTAGAGACTCTGTCTGTCTCTCTGTCTCTCTATTTCTCTCTCTCTCTCTCTGTTTCTCTCTCTGTTTCTCTCTCTCTCTCTTGTCCATGTATTATCATATGACAATGTGCAATCATGTTCACGTCACCTGCTGCAAAATTGCCAGTTAACAGTACATAATCCTAATAATTGGGGGAATTGCAAGGGCATTCTTAAGGAAATGAATTTGTATTCAGCTACTTTAACATCCTCAAAATTTATAAAATGCTTTGTTTATATCTGAAAATTAGGAGAGCAGCAGCCCCCACTTGTTAAAAAATCAGTGCATTATAAAAGGAAAGTTCCTTGTTATGCAACTTTACAGAAAATATATTTGTATAAGAGAGGACATAAAAACTGTAAATTGTTTTTTATGCTTGACAGCAGAATGAAATCTCTGATTTCATTAAAATGGGAATGGGATACTTAAAAAGTATGCATAAGATAGGATGAAATAGGGTCAAGATCAATGAAAGTTGTATGAATCTAGATTGAATGAAAAATTGAGTAATTAGCATGAGGAACATTGAGGAAAGGTAATTGATTAAAAGGAGAGATAGACCTAAGAAAACATGGTGATGGAATGGAGCTGATGCTCAAAAGGAAAGAGGTTTATGGATGAGATGGAAGCAAGCTAGATTTCCAGAGATAGGTATGGAGAGGTATAGTGAATAGTGTTAGTGTGCACCAGTTTTAGCTATGTTTCCTTTACTATTTCTTGTCTCATGCATTTCTTTCACTTACTACTTCTTATTTCTTTTTCAGTGTCCTGTTCAACATTGCTTTCCCTAAAAGGGAATAACATGGCCAATATCATGTACTATATTTAAACAGCAAGTAAGCAAGATGAATGAAAGCAAGATGGTTGACTTATACATTTAATAAATAATTAGGTATGGTACACATCAGTAGTTCTGGTCTGGCCTACAATCCACACAACCTCTAACAGTCTCCAGCCTCTGCAGCCCATTGGCTCTTTATAACAACACTAATATTAACCCCTTGGATAGTCCCATTGACCCTTCCCACTTTGGGAAACCTAGCTCTAACCTATCCTTTCAAGCATGAGTTCCTATTGTAACCTAAGAACTTGAAGATTCTACTTAGACTTTACAGGTACCTAAAAATAATTATGATCTTAATGACATGTTCAATGAAATTAATTGTGATAAGTTCTTTTCCAGCCGACCCCACTCTTCTTCCATAGAAACATGGGTTTTTTGTTTTATTTTGTTTTCCTTTTTTGTTTTTTGCTTTAACTTTCATCTGTTTGAGGAAAGAATTCAGTTTTCTTATCTTCCATTTAAATAACTTCTTAGAATCCTTATTTCTTTAAAAAGGGGGAAAAAAATTTCAGGCTGTTGGATAAGAAACAGTTACCAGGTCTTCAGACAGAGACAGATTGGTTAGCTTAATTCTTTGAAAGCTTTTGTAGTAGGCTATAAAGGAAGAAAAGGATCTAAACTCTATATATCAATATCTTTTCAAACTCCAATTCACTTTTCATTTCATGTTTTACCTCTAGGTTCTTGGAATAATAATTTCTCCCCAAGATCAAATTGCATTCACAAGCAATTTATAATGGCCAACTGATATCTATGGACTTCTTTCCAAATAATATCAATAATCCAGTTATCATACATTCATGAAGTATGAAGAAGGAAAAGAAATATATTAAACTGTTCTAATAGCTGTGGGTTATTTTCCAAGATTACCTCTTTCTAAACTTCTTGAACTGTCCTATCAGGAATACTGTAGGGAATTTTTTTCCTCCAGTTAAAAATAGGGTTTCTCCCAGAAACAAAAGATTTCAAAGATATCAGAGCAGCTTTACAGCATACTAATATGCTTTCCTTACAAGGTAACACATAGCTCACACATACTTACTCCTTAATACTGGTGTCCTGTGGTTGGATGGTCCTGGTCAATGGGGCGGAGAGACAACATTTCTTAATTTTCTATTCTTCATCCAGGAACAATTTAGGAGAATCTGAGAAAGAACGGTGTGGGGTGATGCCCAGATAACTGAAGATACCTGAAAATATAGTCTCACATGATTGCCTTTCCCTATTATTACTGATATAACTCTTGGCACAGTTGGAGGTCTAGTATGCATTACAGAAGGGCCCAACATGATGCCAATAGAAAGGTTTATTTTCCTAAAGGAAGGTTGCAGGACAGTTCAAGGTGACATTCTTGGTCCTGGCTGATGCCATTGCTGCTTGTGTGTATTACTGTCATTGTTTAGAATTACCACTACAACTATTTTCTACTGCTGTGGTTGCTATTGCAAGATGATCTGGGATAAACTTAGGCCATGGTAACCTCTGGAGAAGAGGTAGATGTCTTCCAGACAAGGAGTCACCGACCTTTTGGACCTCAGGGATCACCAAACTCATAATTTTAAATCCTGGGGACCACTAATATGAATTTTGACTGATGGTGGCTTGCTGATGTTGGTGGGAGAGACAGAGAGAGAGAGATCTGATCCAACCTCTCTCTCTCTCTCTCTCTCTCTCACACACACACACACACACACACACAGAGGCAGGGGTGGGATTCAAATTTCTTAACAACCAGTTCTTGGGTGTAGCCTAATTTGTGGGTGTGGCTTGGTGGTCATGTGACTGGCTGGGCATGGCTTGTATGTAAATATTATAGATATTTATATAAATATTGAATTTTTTATTAAAAAAGAGCAACTTTTACCCAAAATCAGGCAAAGCAGGCAGGCAGATTGAATTGCTCACAGAATCACAGATTCAGAGATATGTGTTTCTGACGTTGGCTATCTGAGTCTGCACTGAATAACTTCAGTCCTAAGGGAGGTTTGGCTCTGCTTTTAGATTAGCTAGAAAGCAAGAAATCCAAGGATTTCCTGCTTTGTAGCTAATCTAAATCTCCCAGCAAAGCAGAATAGCTGGTGGTCGGGGGGAAAAAAAGGAAAAATAGCAACTTACCAAACCAGGCAAGTTGGATGGCTCGCATGCCAGGTAAGGAGTGAGTGAGCTAGAAAGCAAGAAATTTCCTGCTTTCTAGCTAATCTAAACCTCCCAGCACAGCAGAACAGCTGATGGTCAGATAAAAAAAGAAAAATAGCAACTTAGCAAGCAAAATTTGCCAGGTAAGGAGTGAATGGATGAGGTGGGTTCCCACAGGCCATGTGGGCAGTGCAGCCTTGTGTTCCTGCACAGCCTGGATTAATTGCTTTGGGTGGTACTCTGGGGGTGATATTTCTCTGCAGCCCACCAAAATTTTCTCACGGCCCACCAATGGGCCATGGCCCACCGGTTGACGACCAATGTTCCAGAGCATCAAAAAGGGCTTTAATAGGTAGGGGATTATATGTAGGGGAAGATCATAGCCAAGACTCACAGAGAAGAGAGACCCTGGGTAGAGAGATCCAGTTTGCTTGACTCAAGAATTAATTGATCAAATAAAAGAATAAAAGCAAAGCACCTAATTGCTTTTCTCTTCACTAACACACTGGAAAGGAGGGAAGGAAGTGAGGACCTTGAAAAGATTTGAAGATCAAATTAGAACTGCAAAAGTATTTCTCCCACCAGATGAGAGACAAAATTCTTTGTTACAGGGGGCAGATGATACAGTGCTGATGGTTTTAATAGATGGTTTGGTGGAAAAGAATTGGATAGTAGTGTATGATTCTTTCCCTTAGATATGTTACACAGAACTCAATATGGTTTTACATTTTCATGTAATGGTTGAATACATACTGCACAACTTGATGGGGGGATTCAAGCCAGTGTTGACTCCTGGTGATTGCTTGAAGGAGTCCCTGCAGTTTTCTTGGAAGATTTACCATGGTCTGCTTCCTAAGACTGAGAGACAGTGACTGGCCAAAGGTCATCCCGCTGGCTTTATGACTAAGTTGGGATTAGAACTCACATTCTTTTGGTTTCTAGCCTAATGCCTTAACTACTACATCAAATTTTGATTATATTTGTTCTGCTTTACCCTTGGTGAGATACTGTACCTGGATAGTCTTTCTCATCTTAAATGTAAATTAACACTGAGAAAGAAATATTGCTTAACTATGAGATGGTCTCATCACCATCTAGCATAAACAAAGACTCTTAGCCATGATAGTTTCATTCTTGGCAGGAAATCTCAGTGTTTAACCTTGATATATTCTTACTCTTGGAATGAGGACAAAGCATTCTAAGATAGGCTTGTCCTCCATGTAAGGCAAAACCATGGCTATGAAAAATTTTGGAACTTGTGCTTGCTTGAAACCTGACTGGAAGCTCACAGAAAGTGATATCTAACATATGAAAATAATTGGCATAGAAAATTGGATATTGTAAATTTCTTTCCAGAACTTCTGCCCTGGCTGCCAGAACATCATCGTTGAAAGCTCTCCTTTTGGGAGCCACTGAAGGAATCCTTCTCTGCTGCCTCTATCAATGCCTTCCCCTTTGCATTAGAAAAATTAAAAGCACCCATCAAATCTCCCTGATCAGATAATCAATTCCTAATCTTGGGCCAGAAAAGGTGTTCAATCCACACTTTTATGGCCCAAAAGGGGGGGGGTTGTAGAAAGCTAGCACCCACCCCTCCTAGAAAAATCACCTTATAAGCAATTGCATCCTCTTCACTGATGACGTAAAACTATTTAACACCACCAACAATGCTACCATCCTTCAAAGTGATTTTGATTGTGTGTCTGAATGGTCAAACAATTGGCAACTCCAAATCTCAACCCACAAATGCTCTGTCCTACACATTAGTAAAAAAAATCAGTACACCAAATACCAGCTAAGCAGATATGACCTCATTGATGACCCTCACTCTGTCAAGGACCTTGGAGTACTCATATCAAATGACCTAAGCACCAGAGCTCACTGCAACAGCATTGCCAAAAAAGCTTTAAGGGTTGTAAATCTAATCTTATGAAGCTTCTCCTCTGGTAATACTGAATTGCTAAGTAGGGCATACAAAACCTTTGCTAGACCAATACTGAAATATAGCTCAGCTGTCTGGAATCCATACTGTATATCGGACATTAATACAATTGAGCGAGTCCAAAAGTATTTCACAAGAAGAGTACTACACTCCTCTGCTCGCAACAGAATACCCTACATCACCAGGCTTGAGATTTTGGGCTTGGACAACCTAGAACTATGTCACCTATGGTTGGACTTAAGCCTAGTGCACAAAATTATCTGCTACAATGTCCTACCAGTCAATGACTACTTCAGTTTCAACCACAACAATACAAAAGCACACAATAGATACAAACTCAATGTAAACCACTCCAAACTTGATTGCAGAAAGTATGACTTCAGCAACAGAGTGGTCAATGCCTGGAATGCACTACCTGACTCTGTTGTTACATCCTCAAACCCCTACTCCTTTATCCTTCAACTATCCACTATTGACCTCCCCCATTCTTAAGAGGTCTGTAACGGGCGTGCATAAGCACACAATTGTACATACTGTCCCTGTCCTATTGTCCCCATTTATTAGTACCTATTTCCTGTATTCATACATATGTTTATTCTTATACCTATTATCTTGTAAGTGATTGACAACTCAAATAAAAATAAATAAATAAATAAATAAATAAAATATTAAAAAGGCAGAATATTATACCTCCCTGGATAAGAAAAGGAGAAACATGCTCTTGGAAAGCAGCCCCCACCTTTGTTAATAGCCCCAAAAAGACTGGGGCATCCTATCTACAAGACAAAAGACTTCAGCTCCAAGGGGATGGGATTAGCCTTCACTCAAGATGCAAACCAGGACAAAGCCATTAAAGCATAATTTATTTATTTATTTATTTATTATTTGAACTTATATGCTGCCCCATCTCCGAAGACTACTTACAATAAAACAAGAACAATAAATAGTTAAAAACAATTAAATTAACTATAAGTTCAAACATTATACAACCTAAAACCACCCCACCCCAAAGGGTCACAGCCGGGTTGGTCAAACAACCAGGTCTTTAACTCACGGCGAAAGGTGGGAGATCGGGGCCAGGCGGAGCCCCAAAGGCAGTTGGTTCCAGAGGTCAGGAGCCGACAGAAAAGGCTCGTCGTCAGAGGGAACCGCCAGGCGGCACTGACCGCCGGCGAGGACCCGAGTCCTTGCTATGAGCTCTGCAGAGGCGACCGCATTTGATATTGGAAGAAAGCGGCTCCCTTAAGTATTGAGGACCCATGTCATGAAGGACTTTATATGTTAACACAAAACCTTGAATCTCACCGGGCGCAACCGGCAACCAATGCAGGCAGCGCGGGAGGGGGGTATGGGAGAACGGGTAACTCCATCACCACCAGCGCCGCCGCATTCTGCACCAGCTGCAATCTCGGATGGTATGCAAGGGCAGTCCCAAATAGAGAGGCGTTGCAGTAGTCAAGCCTAGAGTAACAAGGGCATGAGTGACCGTCGCGCAGAGCGTCGGTCCAGAAAAGGCGGATTGTCGAACCAAGCGGGCTGGGCAAAAACCCCCTGGCAGCAGCCCCACCTGCTCGTCCAGGGGGCGCGTACATCAGGAGGACCCCCAGATTCGCGCCTATCCACAGGGGGTAACACCTCCCCCTATGGCCAAAGATGGATAATCTAAACTGGGCGGGGCGCGGTATGCACAGCCACTCAGTCTTGGCGGGTTGAGTGAAGCATGTTCCGCTCATCCAGCTCCGTGCATCCAAACACCGAGTCATCAGGAGAGGGCATCACTGATCTGGTCTGGGGTGGAAATGTACAGCTGAGTATCATCAGCGTACTGATGAAATTTCACCCCAAAACCACGGATGATCTCACCCAGGCTTCATGTAGATGTTAAACAAGGGGAAAGGACCGACCCCTGAGGACCCCACAAGAGAGCACCTAGGGGCGACCTGACCCCCCGCCAACACCGATGCGACGCCCGAGAGGTAGGAGAACCACCGACGGTGCCCCCACTCCCAACCCCTCAAAGGCGGCGCCAAAAGGATACCATGGTCGATGGTATCAAAGCAGCTGAGAGGTCTAATAGGACCAGGACAGAGGAAAAACCCCTGTCCGAGCCCTCCAGAGATCATCCATCAGCGCGACCAATGCCGTCTCCGTGCTATACCGGGTGGAAGCCCGATTGATCTGGATCTAGGTAGTCCGCTTCATCCAGGAAAAGCGGAACCTGCTGAGCCACCACACTCTCAACAACCTTAGCCAAAAGCGAAGGTTGGAGACTGGACAAAGTTGTCTAACACAGTGGGGTCCAGGGCAGGCTTCTTCAGGAGGGTCTCACCACCGCCTCTTTCAAGCGGGGAAAGACACCCTCCCTTAAGAAGCGTTGATAACTGCCGAGCCAACCGCAGTGACCTCCCTGGCGGCATAAGCCAGCCAGGAGGGACGAGGTCCAATAAACATGTGGTGGAACTCATTAGCGCATAATCCTGTCCACATCATCCTGGAAGCAGGATCGAACTCATCCCAGATAACAATAGCCAGACTCCTGCACCCCCTTCCCCAGACCACTGCAAATCAGAGGACAACCCGTCCGAATCTGAGCAATCTTATCCGACAGATGTTGAACAAATGCCTCAGCCTTACCCCGCAGGGTCCAGCCCCCCTCTAAATGAAGGAGGAGCAGTAACCCGAAACAGAGCGGCGAGGCGATTGTCTCGGGGGCGCTATGAGAGTGGAGAGATAAGATCTTCTGCGCCTCTCTCATAGCTACCAGGTAAGTCCCAATAAAGGCTCTTAGCTGGGATGGGTGGACTGGGAGCAGGTGGACCTCCACCTGCTCTCTAACCCCCTCGGCCGCTTCATCTCCCGGAGCTCCTCAGTATACCAAGGGCAAGCGGGATCCCGGCAGCGTAAGGGGCCTGGGGACAACCCTGTCAAGAGCCTCTGGCAGCCCGTTGCCAGGCCACTGCCAGATCCTCGGCAGAGCTGTGGGCAAGGGAAGAAGGAAAAACCCCAGTTCTGCCTGGAACCTCTCAGGGTCCATCAAGAGCCTGAGGCGGAACCATCTAAGTGGCTCCTCATCCCAGCAGTGGGGGCGGCCTGTTGGAAGACCAGCCGTGGGAGATAGTGATCAGACCATGGAACAGGCAAAGTGTAATAGTGACCTGCCCTCTGTCACTCCGCCACTGTTCAGAGACAAAAACTAGGTCAAGTATTTCCCCTCCATGAGTAGGGCCTTGAATCAATGGGTCAGGCCCATGGCCTCCATGGAAGCCATGAATTCCTGGGCCAAACCGACCCCACCCCAGGGACGGCAGATTAAAGTCCCCAGAACCATAAGGTCCGGGAGCTCCACCGCCACCCCAGAGGGAGATCGAGAAGCCCAGGCAGGGCTGCTGCCACACAGCTGGGGAAAGGTATGCTAGCAGCAGACCCACCGCCCATTAGGCCCCCACCTCAGGAGGAGAATCTCACTCCCGCCTATCTCTGCAACAGAGACCTCCCTTGGAAACAAGGTCTCCCGAACAACCACGGCCACCCCACCACCCCTACCTGGGCCGTGGCGGTGCAAAACCGAAAACCTGGTGGGCATAAATCAACCAGAGGACACCCCTCTGGGCCCAACCAGGTCTCAGTGATGCAGGCCAGGTCCAGCCTCCTCCTCAATGGTCTCCCGAAGGAGGAGGATTTATTAGCCACAGACCTGGCATTAAAATACAACCTGAGCCCAGGGGTCCTAATCCCAATGCCCCCTCGGGAGGTCATAGGGTCGGGCCAGCAACCGGCTTTAAATGTGGTCGTGATCCCTAAACGATATGGCCCTATGCCTCGTCGTCCTCTTCCAATCCCGACCACCTGGGAATCGCGGCCCCATCCAGGGCCCAGAGCCCCACCGAACCCCCCACACTCCGCCCCGGGCTGCAAGACCCCCACCCCCCTCCCTAACCCTTTAAAACAACAATTAAAAATTTTAAAACTCGACCCTTAACCCTTAATTTAAATTTAACCCATTGATTGCAGCATGCCACCTCTCGGGATCCCAAGATCCGTCATCAAGGTAAGCTGTCGACAGTCCACTGGGCCAACTCAAAGACAAGAGGCGCAGTCCTGAGTGCCCACAGTTCGGCCTTGAGTAAGGTCCCATAACAGTTGACAAAATTCATAAGGGGTCAGAGTAAAGTATGGCAGTCAGGTGATGTTAAAAATATCCAATGGAGAAAAGGTACAGCAACAGTAATCAAGCGTTCCAGTCTCATAGCGGTCTCTCACTCCCAAGTCCAACACCCTTTCAGAACACAACCCTCTTCATTACATCATCACCCAGCAACATTCAGCCAAGCCTGGGACACAGACAACCTACAAGGTTAGCTGGACCCCTACATAGCCCCTGGGAGTCTGACTAACAATATGTTACATTTCTTGCAAGGCCCAAGACAGGATTTAAATATATCTCACTCTCACCCCATGTGGTCATCTACCCAGAATCACCCATGCTTGGTGGTTCTGCTTCACCATTAAACCATCCTTGAAGCAGTCTCCATGGTTCCAGGGTCTTTCTTCCCACTTGGAACTGAACCCAGATGGACATTTCTTCCAACAATGTAATTTATCCATGCCTCAAACTGGACAAACTCTAGGCAATCTAAACCTAATAAACAGAAGCCTATAATCAACAGTAGAGACCTTCAAATTTCTAGGTTCTATTATATCACATGACCTAAAATGGACACTTAACATCAAAAGCGTCATCAAAAAGCACAACAAAGAATGTTCTTTCTGCCAATTCAGAAAGCTCAAACTGCCCAAGGAGCTGCTGATACAGTTCTACAGAGGAATTATTGAGACTATCATCTGCACTTCTATAACTGTCTGGTTTGGTTCTGCAACTTAACAGGATAGACACAGACTTCAGAGGATAATTAGGACTGCAGAAAAACAATTACTACCAACCTGCCTTCAATCAAGGACCTTTACTGCACGAGTCAAAAGGGGCTGTGAAAATATTTATAGATTCCTCACATCCTGGACATAAACTGTTTCAACTCCTTCCCTCAAAACGGCTATAGAGCACTGCACACCAGAACAACTAGACACAAGAACAGTTTTTCCCTGAAAGCCATCACTCTGCTAAACAAATAATTCCCTCAACACTGTTCAACTATTACAAAGTATGCACTACTATTACTGTTAATCTTCTCATCACTCCCTATCACCCATCCCCTCCCACTTGTGACTGTATGACTGTAACTTTGTCGCTTGTATCCTTATGATTTATATTGGCTACTATGTTTTGATTGCTTATTGTACCCTATGACTATCACTAAGTGTTGTACCTTATGATTCTTGATGAATATATCTTTTCATTTATGTATACTGAGAATATTTGCACCAAGACAAATTCCTGTTGTGTCCAATCACATGGCCAAAAAAAATTCTATTCTATTCTATTATTCTATTCTATTCTATTCTATTCTATTCTATTCTATTCTATTCTATTCTATTAGATAATAACAGAGGATCACAAGAAGGCTTTTAGCTTGAAGGTCCCACAGAGACAGTTCATCTCTGACTCTTCTCCTGCCATGCCTCCTGGTAGTTAGGAACCTCAGCAAACATTCCCTAGTTAACCTGGTTAGATAGGCAGAAACTGTATGAGAAAAGTCATTTTTGATATCCCAAACCAGAGAGGTTTTTTAAGGATGTAATCAGTTTATTGAACAGCACTTAGAAAAATGTCAATAACCAGCGCAGCTCCCAGCAATGATGTAATGTGGCAGGATTATGACTGCCCTGTTGCATTGTGGGCCAATCATGGTCTTCAAGGACAGACCCTTGTCAATTACATTCAAAAGTTGGAAAATATTAAAGCATTTTAAGCTATAGAAACTCCATCCATTACCCATTTTTATTGTGAATAGTTTTTGTAGTAAATGTAGTTTTTGACACAAAAGTTTAAGTGATTTCTGTTTAGGGAATTGTATACCTTCTGAGAAATTTTTCTAACCCTCCTCTAACAAGTAGCAAGAAAAAGATGAAACTGAACGATTACAAGCCACCAAATATTAACATAAAACTTACAGTAGTATTGGAATCTCTTTGCAATGGCTTGAAGATTCTTGAACCATGAAGTCTAAGATGCTTGAACAAGGTTTAGTTCTTTTTCCCAAAGGGGGGGGTTGAATGACATATATAATTTCCTAAGCACTTGGAGTTGGACAATAAGAAATCTCTGTCAAAGTAGAATTTTTCAAGGTGCCCAGAAGTGCTAATGGATGCCAAATAATACTCAATACTTTTGCAGATGCAGAAAACCTCACCTTAGCTCAGTGATCCAGTAAATTACCAAACAAGAAGCACTGATTTTATTGCAAAATTTCCTTTCCTGTCACATTATATGTTTACTAAAAAACTTTCAAGAATTCTTTGATAACTGCCATGACTTCTTTTTGTAGATATTGTGGAAACCTGTTAGGTGCCATGCCCTGTCTTTTGACATGAAACCAAATCTAAGTTGGATTGCTTGTGACATTTCTGTCTAACTTATTATTTCCTTCAGAGTATAATATCAGAGGGCATAGCACCTAACAACTCCTTGTTATCACACTGTGCTATCTGGGCTTACATTTGTCATAGTTCAGTTAGAACAGCTCCCACCGCTGCTTTGTGACCAATTCTACACTGCTTTAGAAAGAACAGCTTAGAATGTTTCATTTCAGACCTTGAGCTTCCCTTATCCTGTCTTTTTCAACTCCTTGGCCCTCTGATTCTCCTTGAATCTGTCCTCTACCATCTCTTTCTCCCGTTGTTGCAGGTGACATTTCCTACTCTATAGCTTCAAGCTATCCTCAACTACAAGGTAGCTGAGTGAAGCAGCTCCAAAAATACCAGCTCTCCAGGAGTAGAAAATGGGTCTCAAGCCTGTGTAATAAATGAATTCATGATTCTCAGTCCCTCGGTGACATATAATAGCAGCAGAGCAAGCAAGCAAGTTAATGTTAATTTCTGCAGGTAATGCGTGAAAGGAGATAGGGAAAGCTTGAAAGGTCAGCATCTGCTGCTGTGCAGGAGGGTTGCAAAATTTGATTGTCCAGTAAATGTCAACACTATAGTCAGGAATCTACATGCCACCATTCCTATTTAATCTTACTTTGCAGTCTGTTTCACAGGCAGTGATCATGCAGCAATTTAAAAAAAAAACCTTGAATTCTAAAATGAATGTATGATTGCATTACCATGGCAATAAGGCACCTGTAAATTACAAACTTGTCATTTAATCAGCATAAATATAGTTAGTACAAGGCTTGTGATTTTTATATCAATTTTCAGGGAATGTTGAAGAGCCCTTAATGATTATATACCATAAAAACTG